>PYSS01000212.1:0-36147 GCA_003049465.1 Magnaporthiopsis rhizophila
AAAAAAAAAAAATCCATCGTTTTTAAATCGATTATATTAACTTGTAACAATTTAATTAAACGAGCGTGCAGGTAAATGCGAATTATTACATTATTTAAACATGTAAAAAAAAAGAACAGTTTAAAAAATTAATGTAACATAATAAAAACAACGCGTAATTGAAACCCGATTTAAAAGGAGATCGAAATTAGAAATCACCTTTTAAAAAAGTAAACCGACGCCGTGCATAACCTTTATCCGTATCCGTCCCCTAACCAACCCTTACGGTGAGCAAACCAGCCGTGTTTGCAACCGGCCATCACTAATCCTCAGCTCTCCCTGCGTCTGACTCCTCCTTTTCGGCCTCGGACTCATCCTCCTTCGCCGACCCGTCGTCGCTGTCGAGCCGCACGGAAACGGTCTCGGCCTTAAGGGGCGCGTGGCACGTGAATGTGTGGTCCGTTTCGTGAATCTTAGCCGCTGTGCCGTGGCACTTAAAGCAGTGGTCGAAATTGGTGCATTGGTCGCAGTTCCAGCGCTCGCCGAAAATATCCTACCATATGGGAATGATTATTACGTCAGCAGCCGCCACATGTCTTTCACGCTTTCTAGCTCCAGGAAACTAGCTCCTATTCCCAGACGGCAACAGGGCGAAACAAAAAGCAGTAACGAGGGTAAAGCACTTACCACAAAGCAGCTTGAGCACCAGTACCCTGAATTGACGGCCGGCGTAGTCGGCTTGCCTGGCTCGGCGGGGGTACCATGGGCCTTGAGCGCGTCCTCGAGGTTCTCGTTCTCGTGGTAGATGGCCACGTGCCACGGCAGCCAGCCCTGGCTGGTGCGGAGCGACCGGTCGGCGCCGCGGCCGACGAGGAAGCGCACGACCTCGGCGTCCCACTGGCGGCACGCCCAGTGCAGCGGAGTCCAGCCGTCGGCATCGGCGTCGTTAATGTGGGCGTTCTCGCCGCGCTCAAGCAGGTACAGCACCACGGCCGTACGGCCGCTGGCCGCCGCGAGGTGCAGCGGCCGGCGGCCGACGTGGTCCAGCGCGCCGAGCAGGGCCGCCCCGCCGTCGTGGCCCGTCAGCAAGTCGAGTTTTTCGATGGTATCCTGCGCATCGCCGTTGTCCAACCCGGCCACGGCCATGTGG
Organism: Magnaporthiopsis rhizophila; assembly: GCA_003049465.1. Classification (NCBI taxonomy): domain Eukaryota; kingdom Fungi; phylum Ascomycota; class Sordariomycetes; order Magnaporthales; family Magnaporthaceae; genus Magnaporthiopsis; species Magnaporthiopsis rhizophila. The sequence continues at coordinate 1,130 of PYSS01000212.1, forward strand.
GCGGCGTTGCGGCGCTCGCGGTCGGTTAAGGTGATGGGGAGGCCGGCTCCGCCGTCGCCGGGCCCTTTGGCCAGCACGAAGCCGAGTGTGTCTACGGGCGCCCGCAGCGCAGCCGCGCCCAGCAGCGTGCCATAACTGCCGCCGGCGACGGTCGGGTCGGCGCCCGACTTCATCAGGAACACAAGCATCCTACGTTTCCGCCCGTCGCGCCGTTCGACGTGGCGCCGGTACGACTTGGAAGTACGCCGGTGGCGATAGATGGGCGCCTCGACGCGGCACACGGCGGCGATTAGCGGCGTGCCGAACTCGCCCGCCACGAGGTTAAGCGCCTTGGCCGCCTCCGGGTTGGAACGGAGGGCCTGGAAGGACGACGACGAGTGGAACTGGTTCACGCGCGGCGTGGGGCCCGGGCGGAGGCGGACGCGGGTAAAGGCCGGGGAGGGGATCGAAGGGAGAGAAGGGGAGTGGGAGATGGAGAGGGAGGCAGGGACCGGCTCTGAGACCATGTCGTCGACAAGCCCGTCGTCCGCCTCGGGGTCCTGGGCCTCGCTCTTGCAGTCCGAGTCGTGGTCCTGAACAGAGTCGCGCCGGCGACGGCGGGTGGACGACCCACACTCGCCCGAAATCCCTCCCCGGGAAGGGTCAGACGTCGTCGTCGCCGCCTTGGCGTCGTCCTCTCCGCGCTCCTTCTTGCACTGTTCCTTCTTGGGCTCGGCCAGGTAGCGCTCCAGCACCACGCTGGCCATCTTGACGTTGCCGCTCCAGGCGCACTCGTGCAGGGCGGTGCCGAAGCCGTTCTGGGCACTGACGCTGTCCGGGTCTCCGCCGCGCTGGATGAGGCGGCGCATGATGCGGGTGCGGTCCTGGCGCATGGCCAGGTGGCTCAGCTCCGAAAGCCGGGCCGCGTCGATGGCGCCGCCCGCGTGGTCCAGCAGCACCGCGAGGCTGGCCATGTGGCCGAGCCGCACCATCTGCTCGAGCAGGTCCCGCCCAGGTTGGAGCGGCGCCGGTTCGACGGGCGCCCCCCGCGCTAGGAGCAGCGCCACCACGGCCGGCCTGTCCGCCAAGGCGGCCTCCTGCAGCGGCCCGTTCCGGGATGTCTGGTCGGCCACAACGTGCAGTGAAGCGCCCGCATCCAGCAGCAGCCGCGCCCCCCCGACATAGCCCCAACGCGCGCACAGATGCAGCGCCGTGTCGCCCTGGTCGTTGCACGCATCCAGGGCGGCATGGCGCTGCAGGAGCAGCCGCAGCACCGCGTACTTGCGCGGCAGCTGCGTCTGCCGGAGGAACCGCGGCAACCTCTCGGGCACCCAGTGTAGCGGCGTGTTGCCGTAGGCGTCGCGATAGTTCTTGTCGGCTCCGGCGTCGAGGAGGAGGGCGGCGGAGCGCTCCTCGCCCTTCTTGGCGGCCTTGAGGAGCGCGTCTGAGAGCTGCCTACGGTCCTCCTCCTCGTCGCTGTCGGTGGCTGCCTCATCGTGGCTGCCTCCGCTGTCGCGACCGTCGTCGTCGTCGCTTTCGCCGAGCTTCGCCACCTTTTCGTCGTCGCCCGCGGTAGCGCGTGCGGGCCTGAGAGTGTTGCCGGCCCAGGACTTCAGGGCTGCGGTCGGCCCGCCGCTCCCGTCGCTGCCCGTGCTCTTGCGGCGGATCTCGACCTTCTTCTGCTCCTGGTGCGCCGCCGCCCACCGCTTCCGGCGCGATTCGACCTGCGCCACGAACAGCCTGACCATCTTCGGGCGTAGGCGGGGGCTCGGCATGCTGAGCGGGGACTGCTCAAAGACCGTGAGCGGCCACGTCTCGGCGCCCGCCTCGAAGAGCAGCTTGACCGCCTCAACGTTGCCGGCCGCGGTTGCCGTGTGCAGGGCCGTCTCTCCGCGGTCGGGGCCTCCGTTGTTAACGTTAACGCCCGGGATAGCGAGCAGGTACCGGAGCGTGCCGACGCCGTTGGCCTTGGCGGCGGCCGGGAGAAACATGTTTGCCAGCTGCGCCTGGCGCGCGGGCTCGATGCCGTCGAGGAGCGCCTCCATCAGCAAGGGCTCGCCGTGCTCGGCCGCCTCGTTAAAGAGGCCGGACCAGTCGCAGCCGTGGAGGGAGACCTCGTCGACCACGAGCTCGAGCCTCTCGTCCGAATTCCGTCTCCAAAAGCTGCGCCGTCCGAGGCGGGCCACCCGCGGGGGGCTCCTACCGTAAGGCTCGGTGCCGTCGCTGCTGTCGTCTGTATCGTTATTATCGACCGCGCCACTGCTCAAGCGGCTCGGCCCCTCGCCCGGCGCTTTCGCTTCGTCCGACGCCCGCGCCTCCTCGCACTCCTGCCTCCGCCTCCGCATCGCCGCCTTGGACTGGTTCCTGTCGCCCGGGATCAACATGGCGGCGCGGCCCTCGTCTAGCTCCGGGTCCCGGTCGCGCGAGGCCATCAACAGCCGTAGCATGGCGGCGTTGCCCATACGCACGGCCGCGTGCAAGGGGGTATCGGTCGGCCTGGTGCCACCCGAGTTGCCACGCACGGCTGAGGCGCCGGCGGCGAGCAGCGCGCGGGCGATACCGGCGAAGCCGTGCAGCGCGGCCGTGTAGAGAGGCGTGAAGCCGCGCTGGTCTTCGGTATGGATGCTGAGCGTGTGCTTGCCGGAGTCCCGCGCAGCGAGGAGCATCTCGACCATGGGGAGCAGTCCGAGGCGGGTGGCGAGGACGAGGGGCGGGAGTATGGGAATGTGCCTGTCTTGCCCGTCGACGTCGAGGCGGGACAGGGGCAGGTCGAGCAGGCGACGGACCGCCCTCTCATCTCCTGATCGGATAGACTGCGAGAGCCAGAGCACAAAGCGGTCCTCGGACACGGCGTCGCCGAGCTCCACGGGCCCCAATGCCGCGGCTTCTGTCCCTCGTTGGTATTCGTATTCCAGCCCGCCGCTTTTTAAGCTGTTTGCCTCAGTGTCGACTGGTTCTGCCATCTTGGCAGATTTGTCAGCTGTTTCGCCGCTGCCGCCGCGACTTTGGTCGCCTTCCGGGCCGATTTCCGCCGCTTGCGCCTCGGGAGCAACCTCATTGCCCGTGCTTTCTTCCCCAGCTTCCTTTACCAGCGCGACGCCGCCGTACGCCAACTCGTCCAGCCATGTATCGCCGTACCGCAGCGACAGCAACTGGGCGTCCCGGTCGAGCCGAAATGTGGGCTGAACTAGACGGCCCTTGCCACCCTTGGGAAGCAGCGGCTGGCAATGCGTTATCACGTCTCGTGAGCCGAGCCGTAGCCCATCCTCGTACAGCGACGACGCGTTCGTTAGGACGTACTTTGAGTCCAGGCGCTGCAGCAGCTGGAGCGTGGCCGCCGGCGCCAACGGAAGCACCTTTCGCAATAGGTCGAGGCGGGCCGACGAGTCGCGTCCCTTTTGCGGTCGAGTGCCCACCGCGGGCGGCGGCGGCGGCGGCTGCGTGTTCTCCTCCTCCCCCGCCTCCTCCCCTGCCTTCTTTGGCGGCGTCGTGCCGAAAAGCACCCAGGTGGCCCACAGCACGGCCAGCTCGGCGTCTCCATCCAGAGGCGACTTGGTCACGGTGGCAGCGATGAGCGACGCACGCGCCGCCTGGGCCATGTTGAGCTTGCGGCGTGGGCTCTTCTCGTATCGCGTCTGGATGGCGCGCGGGCTGAGAAACCTGCTGGCATCCTCCAGGCCCGAGAGGTCAACGGCGCTCTGCCGCCAAGCCTGGCGCGATACGTATTGCCGGATCCAGCCGCGGACGAAGGACCAGTCGTCCAGCAGGCACTCGATCTCGGCGGCCTCGGGGGCGGCCCCGCCGACACCGACATATGCGCGTTCGAAGTGGTCCAGCCAATGCAGCGTGGCGTAGGCAGGGACGGGCTGGTTGCCGATGGGGACGGCACCGTCAGGTCCGTCCTCGTCGACCGGGTGCGTGCCGCGCTGGACCATCTGCAGCAGCTGCAGCGCCAGCCGCATCTCGGAGCGCGGCCACGGCGTCACCCACAACGGGAGTCCCGCCACCGCCGGCGCCGAGGCGGTGACTGGGGTGGCCGAGCCGATGCTGCTGCCCTTGTCGGCGTCGTCTTGTTTCTTTATCTCCTTTTCCGTTTCCGAGGGCCGCAAGTCGGCCGTATTGGCGAGTTCGATACCGTCAACCCCATTGCGATCCTTGACCACCGTCGCGACGCTGGGCGGCGCCCCGAGGGCTTGCCGCAGCTCCTCGGGAAGCCGGCAGTAAATGCCCGTGTGTGTCTTCCACGTGAGCCGGTACCCGTAGGAATGGCCGTAAAACCCGCGGGCCGTAAAATAAAGCCCGGGGAAGGTGAAGGTGACGTCCCGCGGGAGCTCGATAAAGGCGTCGCCTGGCATAGGCAGGCCGCCGTCGGAGAGCGCGGAGCTATCGCTCGTGGTTGCCGAGGTGCTGTCGTTGTCGCCACCACCGCTGCCGTTGGTCGCCTGTTCTTCATGGCCCGCGGCGGCCGGTCCGCCGTTCGGTCGCAGGATGGTGCTCACCGTGCTGGCCAGCGGCGGGACCAGGGAGAAGGCCGTGATGCCGAGGACGTTGTCGGCGAGCGGCCGGTGGGCGGGAGGCACCGCCTCGAGCACCATCCGGATCAGGTCCAGCCTAGTAGCGCACAGCCGACGGTCGCGCTCCAGCCCCGTGCCCGTTGCCCAGAGCCGCGCCACGCTGAACATCAGGTAGGAGATGGCCAGGAGCGGGTCGGCGGCGAGGTCCCTTTTCAGCACAGGGAGGAGCGTCCGTTTCACTCCGCCCGTGTTGAACCACGACCGCTCCTCGGCCGCGCTGGAGTACCACTGCATCAGGTCCGCCTCGAGCCCGGACGCGACGAGCGACGGGTTGTCCTTGAGGATCGCGGGAACCGAAAGGGGCGTGTCGAACGGGAATGCCACATCCTCTCCCACGATCAACATGAGTTTGAGCGGCCGTTCCGTGCGGCGCAGGAAGCCCACCACGTCACGCAGCACCTCCAGCTCCGCGCCCGTCGGCGGGGCGCAGAAGCCCACCATGATGAGACAATCGTGCCGGCCGTAAGGTCCCGCGTCGCTGACCAGCAGCGTGCGCAGCATCGCCCACAGCGCCGCCCGCCGGAACTCGTCGTCGAACCCGCTGGCCGCGCGGTCGAGGTCATCGGCTAGCTCCTGTGTGAAGTAGTCGCCGGGGATGCGGCAGCGCATCAGGACGCAGTAGCACAGCCCAGCCAGCAGATGCTCGGCGCGCCGCGCAGGCTGGCTCGGCCAGTGCGCCGCCAGCGGCGCCATGACGGGGAGCGCCCGCTGCTTCGCGTCGTCGAGCGCCTCGTCCACGCTGCCGAACATGGCCTGGACGAAGGGCTGGTGGTGCAGCGGCGGCGGCAGGCGCAGGACGAGGTGCTCGTTGACGCCGCGCCGCCCGGCGTCCAGGAACGACCGGAGGTCTGCGTGCTCTTCGTTCTGGAGCACCTGGGCCGCCGTGCGCTCGAACCCCGTCGACCCCGTCAACCGCGTCTCGTCTTCCACCACCCGGCTCTCGAGGAAGGCGGCGAGCAGGTAGTGGCACCGCAACCACGGCAACATGACGCCGGCCGGGGGCGGTGGTGCCAGCGTCGCGGACGCGGACGCGGACCGGTTGGTGCTGGAGCTCTGGCTGCGCCGGGCCGCGGGCGGCGACAACGAGCGGGACCGCGAGTCCGTCGAGGGGGAGCCATCCTCGGTCGATAAGAGCAGCGCCACCGACCAGCCGCCCTGGCTGTCCGACGACGCCGCGTCTGAGTCGTTCTCATTGCCGCCGGTTGCGTCGGTCCAGGACGTGGCCGTGCTGGAGCTGGAGTCCCGGCTGTGGTGGGGTCTCCATGGTGTGCCCCGACGAGGTAGTGCCATGGCGGACGTGGGCGGTTTGTGGCCTGCGGCGTTCCCCTCAAAAGCCGTTTGCCGAGTATTTATCGATGGCGCCGCCAGAGGGCAGCCGCGACGAACCGAACAGGCACAAGCGCGGTATTTGGATATACTACGCGTAGCCAGGCCGCCGTGCTTGATCAATATGGGATCATCTGTGCCGTAGGCAAGCTTCGGTGGTTTGGGAACTCGCCGCCATGAGGTGAAGCCTTGCGAGACGCACAAGGGTGGATGGGTGTGTGGGACGATGCCTGATTATATTCGCACTGTGCTGTGCTCCACACGGGCTCCACTGCAGGCAGCCAAGGCTGCTGTTCCGCTCGGCCGCCCTATCAGGAGTGGAAATGCTTCCTCGTGAGGTCGAGGCCAATGCACTATGTTGCATCAACACACCCTCAGCTGTCCGTGATGGAGAAGGACTACGGGCCGGGATAGGCGGGCTCCAAGCCCCCGCACCCCTCCCATGCGCAGACTCTCAGCTCCTGCACGTCCGGGATGGAGGGTCGCATTTGGCCCCAAGCAGGCGCGTCTCAGCGCCGCCGTCCGCAATGCCCGCTGCCTCTCCCTCTGTCAGCCAGCTTCGCGCGACATGCGACGCCCGGCACGCCGAGAGAGCTCGTCGCGCGCGGCCCACAACAGCTTTCCTTGATAGCGGCTGTTTTCGCACCTGAGGAGACTGCCCGGTCGGGAAGAGCCAAGACAGCGACAGGAACCGTGAAGCACGCGGCTAAGCGGGGCGGAAGACGGGACCAATGTCCAGCCCACGCCGGGCCTCGCCCGGGTTGGGTAACGGCAGCGTGCCGGCCCGCGCGGCCGTACCGGCCCCTTTCCAGGATGACGGCGTCGACAGCGACGACCTCGCCGCGACGGGGCCGCCTGGCCGTGCCGACACGGGGTTGTCGGCCCTGTCGGCGAATGGCGGCGCCGGCGCCGGCAGCTACGAGTCAGACACGGAGACGGTGACCGAGTCGGATGACGAGGAGGAGGATTCCAGGAGGCTCCAGTCTGCGCGCGCCAAGCTGCTGCAGAAGTTGCGCGGCAGGGAATTCGCTCAAAAGTACAAGGACAACAGCGAGCCCACGTACCAGTCGTTTGCGAAGCGCCACGTGGAGCGCGTGGCGAAGTGCATGATCGACAAGACGACGAGCTCGTCCGAGAAGACGATCCTCCATTCCATCGTTTCCAAGCTCTATGATGGCGCCGAGTTCGAGAGCTCGATAGGATTCAAGCTCCTGGTCCGGCTGGTGCTGGAGATCGCCGGCGGCATGTGGGCGGCGAAGCTGGGGATGACCCCGAACGAGACGACGGGACAGACGGAACCACCGCCGTCGCCGCCGCAGCAGCAGCAGCAGCAAGGTCTGGCAAGCGCCGCCGTCTCGACCGCCACGCCGACCACGGCGGGCACCCAGGAGGGACAGGAAGACCACGCCCGCGCCGCGACAGCCAGGCTCCTGCCCGAGGTGCTCGTGCAGGCCGGGTACGACTCCAAGACGTGCCTGCACCACGCCATCGATGTCAACGCTGTCGAGTTCGTCATGTACATCTGCAACGCCGCCGATAGCTGCAACATGGCCGACGCCCTGCGCACAGCCATCGGCACGCCCAACGCCAGCGGCCAGTCGTCCCTGCACCTCGCCATCGGCTGGAGCAAGTCGTCGCAGAAGCTCAACTTCAAGCTGATCCGGCTGCTGCTCGACAAAGCCGACGCGCAGGTCATGCTCATGAGCCGCGGGCGGGTCGAGAGATCCGACTCGGGCGTCCGAAACACGCCGCTGCACGATTTCGTGGACGTCGAGAAGTGCAAGCAGCTCATCCGCAAGTGCCCGAACCTGGCCGACAAGTGCGCCCGGTGCCTGCGGACGTCAAACAAGCCAGATCCGGAGACGTACCGCCGGGACTACATGCAGACCCTCCACGCCATGGTAGACAAAAACCCAGACGCCGTCACCAAGCTCAACGAGAAAAACGAGTCACCCTACCAGCACCACCTCGCCACGCGCGGAAAAGTCAAGGCGCTGCCTGAGGCTTGGAAGAACGTCGAGTTCGAGGAGGACAAGACGGCGGGCGCGCAGGAGAAGGAGCCGGAGGCGAAGGCGGATGCGCAGCAGCAGCTGGAGCGGCTGGAGCTAGCGGCACTAGAACGGGAACTGGAACGGGTGAATAGGCGGCAAGAGCGGATGGAGCGTGTAGAGTCGAAGCGCCTCAGCCGGCGAAAGACCGACCGAGACGACGACCGGACGGAGCGGCACGAGCGGCACCGCCGCGACGACAGGGCCAAGGCCGGGGCGACCGAGGCGACCGAGGCGGGCTGGTACTACGAACCATCCGAGGAGGACTTCGAATACATACCCTCATCCAAGCGGCGGCGCGAGATGCGGACCAGCAAGAAACGGCGCAATGAGGAGGACGGCGGTGGCACGGACAGGGCAGCCAAGGAGAGCCGGCGTAAGAAGGAAGAGGACGCCGCCGTCGCCGCCGCCGCCGCCGCCGCCAAAGAGATGGAAAAGTCCCACGAGAAGCCGGCCACCGAGTACTACAAGCCGCTTGGGGTGGACGTGGCGCGATTTCTGCTACAGGAGGCGCTCGCGCAGCCAGACTACAGCCGCACCTGGCTGGCTCTCTTCGGGAACCGGCCGCCCGACTCCGACTTCGTCTTCAAGGCGGCGCCGCTGACGCCGCAGACCCTGGACCGCTACGACTCGCTGACCTTCCGACCCATCCTGGCCTGCGTGGAGCTGGGGCTGGTGGCGCCGCGGCTGCCGCTCGCAGAAGGAGGCGGCGGCGGCGGCGGCGGCGGCAGCGCAGCCTCCAAGGCGGCGTGGAAGGAGCGGACCAGGTTGGTGGAAGAAATATTCGTGTGGCTGGGGGAGCGCGGGGTGCGGCGGATCGTCAAGCTCGTGGTCAACGACGACGCGGCGCTGCCCTGCTCCGACGCCACCATCGAGAAGTGCCTGCGCCCGTTCGACGTCCGCTTCCTCGATTGGAACAAGGACGACATCTACGTACCCTCGATCCTAAAGGAGGCGCCCCGGATCCGCGAACTGTGGGTCAGCTGGAGCGGCCGCGGGTCTGCGCTGATGGGGTGGGCGAATCGCGAAACGGGGCTGAGGACGCTGAAAAAGCTGAAGAGGCTACACCTGGCAGTACGAGAGGTAAGCATTCCTTTGTTTTTTCATTTCTTCTTTTGTTCTTTTTACTTTCTCTTCTTTCGCGCGTCTAATAAGGTCCGGTTTTTTGCCCAACCATAGGGCCTTGTAGAACAGGAACGCAACACCGAATATATCAGCACCTTTACGGAGCTTCTCACCAAGGAGGGTAATGCCCCGGGGCTAAAGGTCCTCCCTACCGACAGCCGCGACAACCCGCTCGGGGCCGGTGGTGGGTCGCGCCGGAATCGCCCCAACGACAAGTGGCTCGAGGCGGCAGACAGGTTTGCCAAAACGCTAGAGAGCAAGGTGCCTCAGGCGGTGAAGAAAGAGATGCGCGCCATCACCGTGGCCGTGATCGACGACGGCGTGACGCTAGAACTACTGGCGTCGACCAAGCGGTTCACGGGGTGGCATGCCGACCTGGTGCCGCCGCCTCACGGCGAGGCCAACATGTGGTACTACAGCACCGAGGGCCACGGCACGGAGATGGTCAAGTTGATCAAGAGGGTGTGCCCGTACGCCACCTTTTTCATCGGCAAGCTGGACACCCAGCGGCGCCGGTACGACACGGTCGCCGAAAGCGCCGTGGTGGCCATTGCCAAAGCCGTCGAGGCCGGCGTCGACGTGTTGAATATGAGCTGGAGCTTGTACCGGGAGGACAACCCGAGCGTGAGCAGGGACGGAGCCGCCAGGGGGGCCGACCGGGCCGGCGACGGCGGCCTCGCCTCGGCCATGGAACAGCTGTCGCTCGACGGTGGCGACGGCCCCAACCTCAGCCTCACCCTCAACCCCAACCTCGTCCCGGTAACCAAGGCGGACCCGCTAACCGAGCTTAACGACGCCCTCGTGAACGTGCCGCGCAAGGTCCTCCTTTACTGTGCCGGCGAGGACAGCGGCGAGTACGAGTCCACCGAGAACTACCGCAAGCCGTACCCGGCAAACAGCAACACCAAGCGGATCAAGCGCATCGGGTCGGCGGGCCAAAACGGCAAGGCGTCGACAAGCACCAACACGAAAAACGTCGACTACCTGTTCCCCGGAGAGGTCGTTAGCGTAAAGGGCTCGACGACCAGCTCTTCGGCAGCCACGGCGCTGGCGAGCGGGTTCGCGGCCCTGGTGCTTTGGTGCGCCGAGGCGTGGCGGGTGCAGTGCAAGAAGGAGGGCAAGGAGCCCGAGGACTGCGACTTCCAGCAACCCGGTCGCATGGACGCCCTGTTTGACAAGCTGAAGGTCGACGCCAACGAGGCCAGCCTAGTTAATGTCACGGCCATGCTGGACGAGGCTGCCGCTGACGAGGTGAGCGAGCCGGCGGCCGCGCTGGTAAAGCTGTGCAAGGCCCTAATCCCGGGCGAGTTTAAAGAGGCGAAAAAGGTGAAAAAGGCAAAGGACTAGTTAGGACCGGTGATACCCTTGTATAATAAGTTAATATATATTAAAAGGGTTTTTTAATTAGTTTTTAATAGTTTACCTATTTTTATTATAAATTAACAGTAATACATTTATATTTAACTTTAATAAAAAGTGTTAAAACATTTATACAAGTAAAAATTTACTATTTATGTATATATAATTAACGGAATAATAAATATTAAAAAACTTTACAACGGTTAATATATTATTTAAATTTAAAATTAAACTTGTAACCGCTTATAATAATACAAACCCGTATTTTTATTAAGAGATCGACTCCTTCCCGCGGCGATATGTTGTTTTTATAACCAATTAAAGCGATTTTCACCCCTCCATTCACCGCGCGTAACGGACATACTGTGCTCTCACTGTGTTAATTTTACCCATCCGCTAATGGTGGAAGCCACCAGTCGGCACCGTTAGCAGCGGGTACATTAGCCGAGCCAGCCCATTAATAAAATTCCCGCATGCGGCGCGATAATTACAGGAAACCGACAGCTCCCACCTCCGTCAGCCGTCGTTTGGCAACGTCCCGTCCCACCTTCCCTGCTTGCCAGTTCCCATCGCCAGCTAACGGCAAAACCAAAGCGGCGACCGTGACGTTATGAGCAATATCGACGACGATGACGACGCCTGCTTTGGCGTCGTCCCCAGCGAGGACGCCTCGTCGACCGGGACGTATGTCCCGCGCATAAAAAACATGGGCATGATCCAGCGCGAGAATTTAACCGGCGAGCTCAAAGGCAATCTGCCTATCATCGTGTTCGGAAGGCGGGACCTCACGCTGCACGGGACGACGGAAGGGGGCACGCCGGCGACGCTGGTTATTTTCAAATGGTACCTGCACGAGCGCGAGCGCGGCAAGCGGTTTCAATCGCTGCGCATCACCTTCACCTTCCGCACCAAACGCCCGCACCCGGCCGGCGGCCAGGGGCGCGTCGACGCCTTTTACGACCCGACCGTAGCCGGCGTGGCGCCGCGGGGCACCTATGGCCTGCTGCGGACGACGGAGACGAAGGGGACCAAGACAACCGCCGAAGCCAACCTCACGGGCGGCTTTGGCGGCTTCGTCCAGGGCGGCGGGAAGCTGGGCTACGAATTGAGCCGCAGCGTCGAGACGTCGCACAACATCACTATCAACGGCATGGAGAGCAACGAGCACGAAACCGGCGAGGATTACAACCCGGACCATTATAACACGGTCGAGTGGAATCTGTTCGAGAACGAAAGCCAAAGCAGCGGCCTGCCGACCTTCTTCCGGACCGCCGTCCTGCTCGAGCGCCACCGCCGCGACGCCAGCCAGTTCACCGGCACCTTCCGGCTCGAGTCCGACGTGAACGGCATGAGCAACGTGCTGCGGGGTGTTAAGAAGTTCTTCGGCCGCCTGCCCAAAGACGACCCCGTCCTCTTCGACCCTAACGCGCCTCCCACGGCCAAAGAGGCTGACCTTATAGCGTTCCGGTACAAGCTGGACAAGGTGGACCTTGAAGGCATGGTGAAGTTTGTCATGTACAAGGAGGGGCCGCTTAAAAAGAACGATAAGGACGATGAAAAGGGTAACAAGTAAGGCAGCGGGGATACGGAGCGAGTGTGTTTTAATATCGTAATGCTGCCGGCTAGCGAGGAATTTAAACGTGTACAAGCCATTTCGTATTAAAAATTATTTTAAATTAAATTGTGTTGCAAACAGGCCTTCTGCTCCTAGGGTAGGGCACCTAAAAGAGGTCCTGAGCAGTGCTGGAAAGCAAGGGCGCCTTGCACGTGACTAGGGGAGGTTTAAAAAACAGTAATTTTAATTGCTTGCCTAAGGGGATACCTTGGAGCTAATTTAGGTTAATTGATACCGAAACCTCAGTTGTACTATTCCGGGACAGTAAGGCATCCCTTTTTTTATACCCTAAGCCCATCCTTATGCATCGTTCTTAACCTGTTTAATTGTGGTGATCGAGATCGATTGTTTTAATTGCTACCGATTAAATCAGTGCACCCCTTGTCGGCCACCCCCCCTAACGGCCACCTTAAACGGGCCCATTGTGTTACAATCACAGGCCTTCTGCTCCTAGGGAAGGGCACCTAGGGGCGGTGTTGAGCAGTACTGGTCTTGCAAGGTCGCCTTGCACGTGGTCCGGGGTCTGGTAAGAACGTTATCTGTTATTACTTGCCCAAGGGGATGCTTTGGAGCTAACTTAGGTTGATTAATACCAAGGCCTCAGTTAAAGCTACCTTAGTACCTGGGAAGTCCGTCCTTCTTATAATCGGACATTTCCCTATTAGATTTTTTGGATTTATGGATCTGCTATTTTTGCCAACAAATCCAAAAATCCTCCTTTGGATTTGTGAATTTGTTATTTTTGCTAACAGATCCAAAAATCCTTTTTTGGATCTGTGGATCTGTTATTCTTACCAATAAATCCAAAAATTCTCCTTAAAATTATATAACCTACCGTGCTGCCTTATCACAGGGTTAAAGCACAGCGCTAAAGGTTAGCCCCAGCCCTTTTATCCTTTTCGGGCATAACGCGGTTATAATATTAGGTTCCCTTTTTAAGGCTAAATTTTTTTGGCTATAACTGCACCTTTCCTCCTTTTCTGTATCAGCCGATAAATTCCCCTTTTTTCCCCTTTACCCACCCTGGCCCTAATAAAATGTTTGGTTAGGTATAAAAATACCCTTTTGCAAAAAAAACCCTTCAGTGCAAAAATTTGCTTATTTTGGTTTTTGCATTTTTTGTTACAATATTGTTACAACCACAGCTGGCAGGGGACAGAAGGGCTGGGGCTAACCCCCAGCGGAACGCCTTTACCCCGCAATCATAAAGGCCAGGTGGCCGATTAACCAAGGCCAGGAGGGAGTTACGTGATTAGGTATTTATCTAAGCACGGGTGATATGTTTGTTATAAATATAACAGATATAGCACGGTAATATGTTTGTTATAAATATAACAAATATAATACAGATATGGTATAGGATTTATGGATATATAAAAAAGGATTTTTATTATATTAAATAATTTTAATTAAGGTTTTGGTATTAATTAACCTAAATTAATTTCAAAGCACCTTTTTAGGCAAGCAATTAAAATTTTTGTTATTATCCCAGTTTTTAGCACAAATTTTTTTATAAAAATTATATTACTCGGTACTTTTTCTGGTATATTTTACCCTAAAAGCAAAAAATTATTTGCAACATTTTAATTAATCCTGTTCAGTATTTACCGAAAATAATAAACAATAGCAATTATATTAATTATAAGCAAAAAAACCGAGGGCATTATTATTGCGGGCAAATTATATAATAATTTTTCGGCGGTTATATAAATATTTATTACAAAAGTTGAAAAATTCAAAAAGCTTAAACCAAACTTTATATTGCTATTAAATTTTATAAGTTTTTTTTGCCTGATAAATACGATAAAAAAAAAGGCAAAATTAAAATGTTTCTGACCAAATATAAAGGGTATTTTTTATTTTATTAAGATCATTTTTAACGGGAAAAATAAAAAATTATTTATACAGTTATGCGCCTGGATAATAAGGTTAAGGATTGATTTAAACCTATTTGGTTTAATTATTTAAAAGGGTATAATAAGTTCAAAAAAAAAACCAAACTAATATTTGCTAATTTCGAAAAATTTGGCGAGAAGGTTGCCAAAATTTTCGGGCAAATTAACGAGAAACGGGTGGCCGAAAAAAAATTGTTTTAATTTCGGCAAAAAGGCCCTGCGTTAATTTATATTTTTAAATTTTAACAATTGGTTAATAAGTTTGATTGAACAAAAAATATTAAAATAATCCAGTTTTATTAGGGGCTGAGGGATAATATAAAAAACGAATTATTTAAGCAGGAATAATTTGAAAATTTTGTTAATTATATTATTATAATTATTTGTATTAGTAATAAATTATACAAATATTATTTTGAGAAAAAAGTTTAGCAAATTAAGCTAATAGCGTAAAATAATAAAGCTAACCAGAAAAAGGCAAAATAATAATAAATTATGGTTTATAGTATATATTCTGGATTTATGGATTTTAATGCTAAAATTATATACTAATAAAAGGAATAAAAATATATTAGGTTTAAAAGTTTAAAGAATAAAAGGTATTTTAAATATGGAAAAAAAGGATATATTAAAAAGGATTGCCCGCAAAAAAACCGATAAACGGCTGTATTTTATTGAAAAAATGCACCAAAGGATTGCAAGTTTATAATTTTGGTTTTATTTAGGGTAATATAATAAATGAAAGATAAAAGCCTGTGTTTCGGAGCATTGTTTAGCTGAATTTATTGCTTTAATAAAAGTTGTATGGTTTATTATTTCGATAAGGATATTATAGGGTATTATTTTAAATAATGGATTATTATACTGTAACGGGTTGGCCAATTCCGGATTAATAGCAAAAAAAAGGTTGGTTTTATTATTAATCTTATAAGATCCGAAAAAAAGGATAATGCAGCAGTTTGTATTTTAAAAAAGTTTAAAAAGCTAGCCCGGTGCAAAAATATATCGGATATTTTGGTTAATAATTTTAAGGAAAATTTAAATATAAATATAGGAATAAAGCAGTTTTTGGGCCAAATATATTTAATATAAGCCCGGGAAAAAAAATTAAACCTAATAATATTTTGGGAAACTGCAAAAGCGGGCCCTAATAATAAAGGATATGGCAAAAAATAATAGCAATATATTGTTAATTTTAAAAAATTTTAATAAAAATTTAATTAGTAATTGATCGATATAGGGAAATAATCTTTTATAATTGTTACGACCATAGCTGGCAGGGGATAAAAGGGCTGGGGCTAACCCCCAGCAGTACGCTTTTACCCTGCAGTTATAAAAGCCAGGGGCCGAATGATTAAGGCCAAGCTGGGAGAAGAATTACGTAATTAGGTTACGTAAGGATAAAAAGCGATACGTTGGGCATTAAACGTATCAAAAGTATCGTTAGGGATATTTTTGGTATTTAGGAAAGCCAATGTATCACCCGTATTATTAATTGCCAAATGGGAGATAAGTACAGGTATATAAGGCAAAGGTTTTTTATTGTGCCAGGTAATTTTTAACTAAGGTTTTGGTATTAGTTAACCTAAGTTAGCTTTAAAATAACCTTTTGGGCAAGCAATTGAGATTTTTGTTATTATTCCAGTTTTTTAACACAAGCAATTTGGTGAAGATTTTACTGTTTAGCACTTTTTTTAATATACCTTATCCTAAAAGCAAAAAACCATTTGTAATATTTTGATTAATCCTGTTTAATATTTACCAAAGGTAACAAACAATAACAATTATATTAATCGCAAGCAAAAAACCCGAGGATATTATTATCGCGGGCAAATTATATAACAATTTTTCGGCGGCCATACAAATATTTATCACAGAAATCGAGAAATTTAAAAAAGCTTAAACCAAGCTTTATATTGCTGTTAAATTTTACAAATTTTTTTTGCCTGATAAATATAATAGGAAAAAAAGCAAAATTAAAATATTCCTAATCAAATATAAAGGGTACTTTTTGTTTTATTAAAATTATTTTTAGCAAGAAAAATAAAAAATTACTTATGCGGTTATACATTTGGATAATAAGGTTAAGGATTAGTTCGAATCCATTTGGTCCGATTATTTAAAAAGGTATAACAAGTTTAAAAAAAAAACCAAACTGATATTTGCTAATTTTAAAAAGTTTGAAAAAAAGGTTGCAAAAATTTTTGGATAAATTAACAAAAAATGGGTGGCTAAAAGGAAATTATTTTAATTTTGGCAAAAAAGCCCTGTATTAATTTATATTTCCAAATTTTAATAATTGGTTAATAAATTTAACTGGACGGAAAATATTAAAATAATTCAGCTTTACCAAAGGTTAAGGGATAATGTGAAAAATAAATTATCCAAATAGGAATAATCTGAAAATTTTATCGATTATATTATTACGGCCGTTTATATTAGTAATAAATTATACAAATATTGTTTCGAGAAAAAAGTTTAGCAAATTAAACCAGTGGTGCAAAATAATAAAGCTAACCAAAAAAAGGCAAAATAATAATAATTTACGGTTTACGGTATATATTTTGGATTTATAAATTTTAGCGCTAAAATTATACACCAGCAAAAAAAATAAAAATACATTAGGTTTAAAAATTTAAAGGATAGAAAATGTTTTAAATATAAAAAAAAAGGATATATTAAAAAGGATTATTTGCAAAAAAACCGATAAATGGTTATTTTTTGCCGAAAAAATGCGCAAAGGGGAAATGAACCTATAACTCCGGATTTATCCAAAGTAATATAATAAATAAAAAATGGAAGCTTATGTTCCGGAGCATTGTTCAGCTAAATTTATTATTTTAACGAAAACTGTATGGTTTATTATTTCGATAAAAATATTATAGGGTATTATTTTAAGTAACGGTTTGTTATAATACAATAAATTGGCCGATTCCGGGATAATAATAAAAGGAAAATGGATATTATTACAAATTTTGCAATATTCGAAAAAAAGGATAATGCAGTGGCTCGAAATTTGAAAAAATTTGAGAAAGTTTAGTGCTGTAATAATTATATGCCAATAGCGGGAAAGTTTGTTGGATAAAGCAAAAAGCTCGAAAAATTAGCCCGGTGTAAAAGCGTGTTGGATATTTTGGTTAACGATTCCGAGGAAAATTTAGATATAAATACAAAAATGGAACCGTTTTTGGGCCAAATATATTTGATATAAGCCCAGGAAAAAAAATTAACCTTAATAATGTTTGAAAAAACCACAAAAACGGATCTTAATAATAAAGGATTTAACGAATAATAATAGCAATATATTGTAAATTTTAAAAAATTTCAGCAAAAATTTGATTAGTAACTGATCAATATAGGAAAATAATTTTTTATAACCAAAAAGAAAATACGGAAAATGTATATTTTATTTAGGTTTTTGGAAATAAATTGATAATTTTGGGATTAGCCCAAACCTATCGGTGGTTTAATATGCAAAAAACCAGCGCAAAATAATAAAAAAAAGCCCCTGGATTAGTTAAAAAATGATTAGTTGGTTATTTATTATAGGGCATTATTCGAAAATATTCCGAACCTGAACCAGCAATTAGCGCGGCTATATGTGCTAAACCATAAAAATATGGATTTTAATACGGGCCATTATAATAAGCTTTTTTGGGCCAAATATTTGTATAATAATTGCCGGTGGTATATGGCTAAAAAATTGAAGCACGATTTTTTCCCACAAAGAAAGGGAAAAGGATCAGTGCAATATTTATGATAAAAATACCAGTTTCCGAAATAATGGATAATAAAAAAGGGTTATAAAAATTTTGCAGCAATTTTTAAATTATTATTAGCGTATTTTATAATATATTTAGCAGGAATTTTAATATACCAGATATGCAAAAAACCGGAGTGTAAGGTATATATGGAAGAAAAAGCGAGGATTTGGACGGATGGGTTTGTCCGATTAATAAAAGCAATTGAAACCTGGAAATAAGCATTTTAAGCAAAAAATTAAAAAATTTATCCGAAAATAAGGCATGGGTAGAGCAATAACCAGCAAAATTTTTAGCAATAACGATTATCGATTAATATAAGTATATTAGGATAATAATATATTAGAAAGGGCAAAGAATAAAAATTATGATCGATTGCGGAGCCCAAAAAAATTATTTTTTATTAAAAATGGTAAAAAGGTATAGCATTTCGATGCGTTAAAAAAAAGAACTATATAATTTTATAATAATAAAATAGGAGCCAGTTATGTTTAATAAAGAAAAAATTAATACTAAAACTGATTATTTCAAATTTTAATTTTTGGGAAAAATTTGCGAAATAATCCTGAATATTATAAATATGGGAGGGGAAAATTTAATTTTAAGCTTTTTATAGCTTAAAAAGTATAACCCTTTAATAAATTGGGTTACCGAACAAATTTAATAAAAAAAATTATTATTAATTAATAAAAAAGCCCAATAATTACAAATCTCGGATAATAAAAATTAAATACCAAAAAGGATAGCCGCAATAGCAGCAAAATATAGCAATTAGCCCTGGCAAACCATATTAACCGAAATATTAATAAATACGGATATAAACGGGCCCGGCAAATAAAAAATTACTAAAAATGGATTTAAAAACGTTTTTAAAAAATATTATAAATATTAGAGGTTATTTTAGAAAAATTTGGAAATGGTATTACCGGAATACGGACCATTTAACCATAAAATTAAGCTTAAACCGGAAATATAGCTTAAGTACCAAAAATTGTATCAATTAAACCCTTGATAAAAAAAACTATTATAAAAATAGTTAAAGGAAAAAGTTAGAAAAGGAATTACCAAACTTTTTGATTTTTTTGTGGAATATGGAATTTTGTTCGTTTTTAAAAAAAACGGAAAGGAACGGATATATATTAATTATTATCCGTTAAATTAAAAAATAATAAAGGATTGGTATTTTTTACCCCTGATTAACAAATTTAAAGATAGGTTTGGGAAAAGCCGGTGGTTTATAACCTTAAATTTATGCAAAGCATATAGCCTATTAAGGATTAAGGAGGGGAATAAATAAAAAACCGCTTTTCGGATCAAGTTTGGAATTTTCGAGTTACTGGTAATAATTTTTGGGCTTATTAATGCACCAGCCACGTTTTAGCAAATAATTAACCATATATTACAAAAATACCTCGATATTTTCGCCCTTACATATTTGAATAATATCCTAATCTTTTCAAAAATACTGGAAAAATATAAATAATATATGCACAAAATGCTACAAAAATTGCAAAATACAAAGCTTTTGGTTAACCCGGATAAATGCATATGGCATTCCCTAAAAATAACTTTTTTCGGATTTGTTATTAAATAAGGAAAAATTTAAATAAAACCCAAAAAAATACAGGCGGTAAAAAATTGGCCTATATTTATCACGGTTAAAAAAGTACAAAATTTTTTAAAATTTTTGAACTTTTACCGAAAATTTATCCGAAATTTTAACAGAAAAGTTATATTATTTACAAATTTTACCAAAAATAATACCCAATTTTATTGAGGGATATAAAAATAAATAACCTTCGAATTGTTAAAAAAAGTTATTGTTTAAATATCGGTATTAATAATGCCAGATTTAGAAAAATCTTTCGAGGTTAAAATTAATGTATCAAATTTTATTATTGGGGAATAACTGGGATAGTAAAATAATTAAAAAAGGTTATATTTTTGCGCATTTTTTTTGCCAAAATTAAATAAACCTGAGCTAAATTATCAGATTTATAATAAAAAATTTTTTGCTATTATCAAAATTTTGGAAAAATAAAAGGTATATTTGTGCGAAGCCAATTACCAAATTATGGTATACACCGATCATAAAAACCTATTATAATTTACCACCAGCCAAATACTGAATAAAAAATAAATCCGATAAAGCCAGTTTTTTTAAAATTATAATTTTCGAATTAAAATTAAAAAAGGATTAAAAAATGGCCAAACGGATGTTTTAAACCATTGATTAAACCATTAGGTGGATATATCACCAGAAATATGCGCAGTTTTGGCCAAAGGACCAAACAGATCCCTGATCTTAGCATAGCGGGCATTGGCCAAAATAATCCGATAAAAAAATTGGACCCCAGAAAAAATCCAGCAAATTTATAACCAAATGGCTAATAAATATCAAGGGGTTATTAAAACCTAAAAAAGGTTTTGGCAATATTACAGGTTTATAAAAATTTGTACCGAAATGAAAAATGCAATTAAAAATTGCAAAAATTATGCGAAAAATAAAGCCAGCAAATATAAATTTTATAAATTATTGCAACCCTTACCAGTATTTAGCAAGGTATGGTAAAAAATTACGGCGGATTTTGTTACAGGGCTATCCAAATTAAGGGAATTTTTTATAAATGTCCAATATGATAATATTATGGTAATAGTTGATTAATTTACCAAATATGCTATATATTTACCGTTTAAGGAAAATGCAAAGGTTACAAACCTAATTTATATTTTTATCCGAAATATAATTACGGAATACGGAATACCGGAATGTATAATTTTAAACCGAAATAAATTATTTAATAATAAATTTTGGAAATAATTTATAATAAATTTAAATGCAGAACACGCCTTTTTTACAGTTTATTATCCTTAAACGGATAAATAAACAAAACGAATAAACCAAATTATAAAATAATATTTATATTATTTTGTTAATTATAAATAAAATAATTAGGTATAATTATTCCTTATAATGCAATTTGTATATAATAATTTAATATACGAAAATATAGGAATTATATTGTTTTATACAAATTACGGGTATATATTTACGGTATATAAAAAACCCAAAACAAAATTATATATTTTAATAGCAAAAATACAGGTAAAAAAATTTACCAAATTATACAAAAACTTTCAGGCAAAGTTAAAAAAATCGCAATAATACATATTTATACAGGCCAATAAAAAAAAATCGAAAAACTAACCTTTAAAAAGGGGGATAATATTTATCTTTTTCGATATAATATTAAAATAAAACAATTAAATAACAAATTAAACCACAAAAAATTAGGATTGTTTAAAATCCTAAAAAAAATTTCCAATATTAATTACAAATTTTAGCTATCACCAATCATGCATAATTATCCGGTTTTTTATATCGATTTGTTTAAACCAGTATTATTAGGGTTTAAAAATAATAAATTAATAAAAATTAATTTAAAACAGAAGTATAAAATTAAAAAAATTTTGAACAAAAAAATTATCGATAAAACCAAATATTATTTGGTTAAATGGGCAAAATACAAAATCGAAAAAAATATTTGGAAAAAAAAAATAAACCTAAAAAATATGCCAAAAACTTTTGAAAAGTATCGGCGGAAAACCCTTGGTAAAAAGTTAATACTAATACCGGAATTTGGATTTCGATTCGGAACACCCATACCAAAATAACGTATTTGGTTGGAACAAAACCAACAGATTAAAATTAGGGTTAACCCCGTAATCGGCCCAGCTCGGGGATAATGGAGGAAAATTGGGGGCTGGCAGGTTTAAAAGTACGATAAGGGCTTATACAGCCGCTTTTTTGGCCTTTTCCCGCTTAACCCGTTCCAATTTCTCAGTATTATCCAAACCATAACAAACCATTCAAATATACTTTTTACGCCAAAATTTCTTCTATTTATACAAATGCTTCCGCTTATTTTTAAAATAACGGATTTTGTCAAAAACCAAATCCATTTTGTCCCGAAATTTGGAAAATTAAAAAGTAGCATAAAAAAATTGGGCCCGAAAAAAACCCAAAATGTTACAATTTATTCGATTAAAATAAACGCATTCCAAACAACAAAAAAAATCGGAAAAAAATACATAGCAAACAAAAATACCACGAAACTTGCAATTAAAACAGAAAGGTATCTTGATACCGGACAAAAAAAATAATTCAAAAATATCGGTGCAATAAACCGTAAAGATTCGCGCAAAAAAAAATTTTTTTTGCACCCGACCAAATATTTTATTAGGATAAGAAAAAAATGGGTGAAAAAAAAAGGGAAAATTTACCAATTAATAAGGGCGGGGGATAGCAGGTTTTGGCCAAAAAAATTTGGCCTAAAAAAGGAAACCTGATATTATAACCACAGCTGGCAAAAAATAAAAAGGCTGAGGCTAATCCCTAGCAGTATACCTTTACCCCGCAATTATAAAAGCCAAAAACCAAATGATTAAGGCCAAACTAAGAGAAAAATCACATGATTAGGTTATATAAGGATAAAAAGCGATATATCGGGTATTAAACGTATCAAAAATATCGTCAAAAACACCTTTGGTATTTAAAAAAGCCAACGTATTACCCGTATCACTAATTGCCAAATGGGAGACAAATACGGGTATATAAAGCAAAAGTTTCCTATTGTGCCAGGTAATTCTTGATTAAAACTTTGGTATTAGTTAACCTAAATTAGCTTTAAGGCAACCCTTTGGGCAAACAATCGAAATTTTTGTTACTATTCCAGTTCCCCAGCACAAGCAACCTGGTAAAGATTTTACTGCTCAGCACCTCTTCTAACGTACCCTACCCTAAAAGCAGAGAACTGTTTGTAATAATAATTAAGGAAAAAATACGGAAGGTATATATTTTATTTAAATTTTTGGAAATAAATTGATGGTTTTGGGATTAGCCCAAATTTATCGGCAGTTTGATATGCAAAAAACCAGTGCAGAATAACAAAAAAAATCCCTGGATTGGTTAAGGAATAACCAGTTGGTTATTTATTACGGGGTATTATTCGAGAATATTCCGAACCTGGATCAGTGGTTAATATAACTTTATATATTAAATTATAAAAATATAAATTCTGATACAGGTTATTATAACGAACTGTTTTGGGCCAAATGCTTATATAATAATTGCAAATGGTATATGGCTAAAAAATTAAAGCACGATTTTTTTTATAAAAAAAAGAAAAAAAATTGGTGCAATATTTATAATAGGAATATTAATTTTCAAAATGGTAAATGGTAAGGGTGGGTTATTAAAATTTTGCAGCAATCTTTATATTATTACCAGTATATTTTATAATATACCTAATAGGAATTTTTATATATCAGATGTGCGGGAAACCGGAGTGCAAGGTATGTATAAAAAAAAAAGCAAAAGCCTGGATGAATGGATTTGCCTAAACGATAGGAATAATTGGGGGCCGGAAACAGGTGCCCCAGGCAAAAAATTAGGGAATTTATCCAAAAATAGGGCACAGGTAAAGCAATAACTAGTAAGGTCCTTAATAATAATAATTACCGATTAGTATAAGTATATTAGGATAATAATATATTGGAAAGGGCAAAAATTAAAAATTATGATCGATTGCAAAATTTAAAAAAACTATTTTTCGCTAAAAGCGGTAAAAAAGTATAATATTTTAATATATTAAAAAAAAGAACTATATAACCTTATAATAATAAAATAGGAACTAATTATGTTTAACAAAGGAAAGATTAATATTAAAACTGATTAATTTAAATTTTAATTTTGGAAAAAACCTGCAAAATAATTCTGGATATTATAAATATAAAAAGGGAAAATCTAATTTTAGGCCTTTTATAATTTAAAAAATATAATTTTTTAATAGATTGGGTTACCGAACAAATTTAATAAAAGGAATTGCTATCGATTAATAAGGAAGCCTAATAATTACGGGCCCCGGGTAATAAAAAACGGATACCAGAAAAAACAGCCGTAATAGCGGCAAAATTTGATAATTAATCCTGGCAAATTATATTAATCAAAATGCTAATAAATACAAATATAAACGGATCTAACAAGCAAAAAATTACCAAAAAAAAAATTTAAAAACATTTTTAAAAAATATTATAAGTATTGGAAATTGTTTTAAAAAAACCTAAAAATGGTATTACCAAAATATGGACCGTTTAATTATAAAATTAAGCTTAAACCGGAAATATAATTTAAATATTAAAAGCTGTACCGATTAAATTTTTAATAAAAAAAGTTATTATAGGAATAGCTCAAAAAAAATCGGGAAAAAAGTTATTAAACCTTTCGATTTTTTTAAGGGATATAAAATTTTGTTTATTCCCAAAAAAACGGAAAGGAACGGATATATATCGATTATTGTTTATTAAATTAGAAAATAATAAAAAATTGGTATTTTTTACTTTTAATTGATAAATTTAAGGATAGGTTTGGAAAAAGTTAATAATTTACAGCCTTAAATTTATGTAAGGCTTATGGCCTGTTAAGGATTAAAAAGGGGGATAAATGAAAAACTGCTTTTCGGACCAAATTTGGAATTTTTAAATTACTGGTAATAATTTTTAAGCTTATTAATGCATTAGCCACGTTTTAGCAAATAATTAACCATATATTACAAAAATATTTTGACATTTTTATCCTTGCATACCTGAATAATATCCTGATTTTTTTAAAAATGCTAAAAAAATACCAATAATACGTGTATAAAATATTGCGAAAATTGCAAAATGCAAAGCTTTTGGTTAATCTGGATAAATATATATGGCATTTTTTAAAGGTGGATTTTTTCAGGTTTGTTATTAAGCAAGGAAAAATCCGGATAAAACTTAAAAAGGTACAGGTAATAAAAAATTGGCCTATATTTATCACAGTTAAAAAAATACGAGGTTTTTTAAAATTTTTGAACTTTTATCGAAAATTTGTCCGAAATTTTAACAAAAAGGCTGTATTATTTATGGATTTTACCAAAAACGATACCTAATTTTATTGGGGGATATAAAAATAAATAATTTTCGATTTGCTAAAAAAAGCCATTATTTAAATACCGGTATTAATAATACCAGATCCAGATAAATTTTTTAAAATCGAAATTAATGCATCGGATTTTATTATTAAGGGATAATTAAAATAATAAAATAATTAAAAAAGGTTGTACTTTTATATATTTTTTTTACAAAAATTAAACAAACCCGAGTTAAATTACCAGATTTACGATAAAAAGCTTTTTGCTATTATTAAAATTTTGGAAAAGTGAAGGGTATATTTGTACAAAGCAAATTACCAAATTATGGTATATATTAATTATAAAAACTTATTATAGTTCACCACCAGCCAAACGCTAAATAAAAAACAAATTTGGTGGAGCTAATTTTTTTAGGATTATAATTTTCGGATTAAGGTTAAAAAAGGATCGGAAAACGGCCAAGTAAATATTTTAAGCCGATAATTAAATTATTAGATAAATATACCGCCAAAAACACGTGCTGTTTTGGCCAAAGGGCCAAACAGATCCCTAATTCCAGTATAAAAGGCATTGGCCAAAATAATCCGACAAAAAAAATAAACCCCAAAAAATATCCAGCAGGTTTATAACCAAATAGCCAATAAATATTAGGGGGTTGCAAAAACCTAAAAACGATTCCGGCAATACCATGGATTTATAAAAACCCGTGCCAAAATATAAAAAATAATTAAAAATTATAAAAATTATGCAAAAAACAAAACCAATAGGTATAAATTTTACGGATTATTATTATTATAAACGGTTCTCTGCTCCTAGGGTAGGGTATGCTAGGAGAGGTATTGAGCAGTACGGTTTCCACAAGGTTGCTTTGTGCTAGAAACTGGGGTAATAATAAAGGTTTCGATTGCTTACCCAAAGGGATGCCTTGGAGCTAATTTAGGTTAATTAATACCAAAGCCTCAGTTACAAACTATTTAACACAATAAAAAACCTTTGCTTTATATATCCGTAATCCTTCTGTACCAGACCTGTGCTATATTTGTTATATTATATAGCGAATATATTATTATGCTATATCTATTATATTATATAGCAAATATATTACCCGTGCTTAAATAAGTGCCTAATTATATAACCCCCTATTTGTCTATCCTTAATTATTCGGCTTTTGGCCTTTATAACTGCAAGGTAAAGGCGTTCTGCTGGAGGTTGGCCCTAGCCCTTCTGTCCTTTGCCAGCTGTGGTTATAATATCAGGTTTCCCCTTTTTAGGCCAAATCCTTTTGGCTATATTTATAGCCTTATTTTTTTGTTAATAATAAGTACTTTTTTCCCTTACCAATTTCCGTTTCTCCTTTTTTTAATAAAATGTTTGGTTGGGTGCAAAAACGAAAAGCTATCAATATGCGATCCATTATTTGTTATAATAACCTGCTTATTATCCTTTTATTATTTTTTACCGAAATATTTTTTTATTCTGTTTATAAAGCGTTAGGATTTGCGCGCTGCGCTATATCCCCCCGCAATTTTTTTAGGTATATCGAATGTGTTTGCCAAAAACATTTTCGGTGCAATATGCTAGGTTTTTTTTATTTTAATTTGAAAAGCTTAATTGTTAATATTTTAGGATAAGGGCTAAGCTGGAAGCGGCGAAGGAGGAGCGCTGCCGTGCTAATACTAAGGTCGAGCATTTGCATAAACAAAAAAAAATATAATTTGAAAGAAAAATGCGTGCAATTTGTTACAGGATTGATATTATAAAGGAGCTGGAGCGGGTTAAACGGAAGGAGGCCGAACAGATGGCCGCACAGGCCCCTGTTGCGCCTCCAAATTTGCTAGCCCCCGATTTTTTTTCGTTATTTCCGAGCTGGGCCAATTATAAGGTTAATCCTGATTTTAATCTATTAGCCCTATTTTAATTAGGTAAGTTATTTTGGTACGGGCGTTCCAAACTAAAATCCAAATTTTGGTACTGGTATTAACTTTTTACCAAAGGCCTTCCGCCGGTACTTTTCAAAAATTTTTGGCGCATTTTTTAGGTTTATTTTTTTTTCCCAAATATTTTTTTTAATTTTGTACCCGGCTTATTTAACCAAATAATATTTGGTTCTGTTAATAATATTTTTGTTCAAAATTTTTTTAATTGTATACTTTTATTTTGGGTCGATTTTTATTAATTTATTATTTTTAAACCCTGGTAGTGCTGGTTTAAATAAATCGATATAAAAAATCGGATAATTATATATGGTTAATAATAATTAAAATTTGTAATTAATATCGGAAATTTTTCTTAAAATTTTAAACGGTTCCAATTTTTTATGGTTTAGCTTATTATTTGATTGTTTTATTTTAATATTATATTAAAAAAAATAAATGTTATTCCTTTTTTTAAAGGTTGGTTTTTTAATTTTTTTTTATTAGCCTATATAAATATACATTATTGCAATTTTTTTAATTTTGCCTGAAAGTTTTTGTACAGTTTGGTAAATTTTTTTACCTGTATTTTTGCTATCAAGGTATATAATTTTGCCTTAAATTTTTTATACACTGTAAATATATACCCATAATTTGCATAAAACGGTATAATTTCCGTATTTTTATACATTAAATTATTATACACAAATTAAGCTATAAAAAATAATTGCACCCAATTATTTTATTTATAATTAATAAAATAATATAAATATTGTTTTATAATTTGGTTTATTTGTTCCGTTTATTTATTTGTTTAAAAATAATAAATTATAAAAAAGGCATATTTTATACTTAAATTTGTTATAAATTATTTTCAAAATTTATTATTAAATAATTTATTTTGGTTTAAAATTATATAATTTAGCGTTCCATATTTTATAATTATATTTCGGATAAAAATATAAGCTAGGTTTATAACCTTTGCATTTTTCTTAAATAATAAATATATAATATATTTGGTAAATTGATTAATTATTATTATAATATTATTATACTGGATATTTATAAAGGATTTTTTTAATTTGAATAGCCCTATAACAAAATCCGCCGTAACTTTTTGCCATATTTTGTTAAATATTAGCAAAAATTACAGTAATTTATAAGGTTTATACCTGTTAGCTTTGTTTTTTGCACAATTTTTGCAATTTTTAATTGCATTTTGTATTTCGGCACAAATTTTTATAAACCTGTAATATTACCGAAACCTTTTTCAGGTTTTAGCAATCCCCTGGTATTTATTAGCTATTTGGCTATAAATTTGCTGGATTTTTTCTGGGGTTCAATTTTTCTGTTAAATTATTTTGGCCAACGCCTGTTGTGCTAAAATTAGGGATTTATTCGGTTTTTTAGCCAAAACTGCGCATATTTTTAGTGGCATATCCATCTAATAATTTAATTAATAATTTAATACATTTGTTTGGCTATTTTTTAACCTTTTCCTAATTTTGATTCGAAAGTTATAATTTTAAAAAAATTAATTTTATCGGATTTATTTTTTATTTAATATTTGGCTAATAATAAATTATAATAGGTTTTTATAATTGGTGTATATTATAATTTAATGGTTAATTTTGCACAAATATATCCTTTATTTTTCCAAAATTTTAATAATAATAAGAAATTTTTTATTATAAATTTAATAATTTAGTTTAGGTTTATTTAATTTTTGCAAAAAAAATGCATAAAAATACAGCCTTTTTTAATTATTTTATTATTTTAATTATCCTTCGATAACAAAATCCGATGCATTAATTTCGATCTTAAAAGGTTTTTTTGGGTTTAGCATTATTAGTACCGGTATTTGAATAATAGCTTTTTTTAGCAAATCGAAAACTGTTTATTTTTGTATTTTTTAATAAAACTGGGTGTTATTTTTGGTAAAATCCGTAAATAATATAACCTTTTTGCTAAAATTTCGGATAAATTTTCGATAAAAGTTTAAAAATCCCAAAAAACCTTGTATTTTTTTAATTATAATAAATACAGGCCAATCTTTTATTACCTGTACCTTTTTGGGTTTTATCCGAACTTTTTTTTATTTAATAATAAACCCGAAAAAAATTACCTTTAAAAAATACCATATATATTTATCCGGATTAATTAAAAGCTTTATATCCTGCAGCTTTTGTAATACTTTATATATATATTATTTATATTTTTCCAGCATTTTTAAAAAGATTAAAATATTATCCAAATATGCAAAAATAAAAATATCGAGGTATTTTTGTAATATATAATTATTTATTTATTAAAATATGGCTGGGGCATTAATAAATCCGAAAATTATTACTAATAATTCAAAAATTCCAAGCTTGGTTCGAAAAGTAATTTTCCATTTATTACCCTTTTTAATCCTTAATAGGTTATAAGTTTTGCGTAAATTTAAGGCTATAAACCACCGATTTTTCCCAAACTTATCTTTAAACTTATTAATTAAAAATAAAGGATACCGATCCTTTATTATTTTCTGATTTAACGGATAATAATTAATATATATCCGTTTCTCCCCGTTTTTCTTGGGAACAAACAAAATTCCATATTCTACAGGGAAATCGAAAGGTTTGGTAAATCCTTTTTTAACTTTTTCCTTTAACTATTTTTATAATAATTTCTTTTACCAAGGGTTTAATCGATATAATTTTTAATATTTAAGCTATACTTCCGGTTTAAGCTTAATTTTATAATCGAACGGTCCGTATTCCGGTAATATCAATTCCAAATTTTTCTGGAACAACCTCCAATATTTATAATATTTTTCAAAAACGTTTTTAAATCCTTCCTTGGTAATTTTTTGCTCGTTAAATCCGTTAATATCCATATTTATTAGCATTTCGGTTAGTATAATTTACCAGGGCTAATTATTATATCCTATTACCGTTATAGTTACCCTTTTTGGCGTTTAACCCCTATTATCCGGGGTTTATGGCTATTAGGCTTTCCTGCTAATCAATAATAACTCCCTCCATTAAATCTGTTTAATAATCCAATTTATTAAAAAATTATACTTTTTAAGCCATAAAAAGCCTAAAATTAAATTTTCCCCTCCTATATTTATAATATCCAGGGTTATTTTGCAAATTTTTCCCAAAAATCGAAATTTAAAATAATTAATTTTAATATTAATCTTTTTTTTATTAAACATAACTGATTTTTATTCCACTATTATAAAATTATATGGTTCCTTTTTTTAATATATTAAAATACCGTACCTTTTTACCGTTTTTAATAAAAAATAATTTTTTTGGGCTCCGCAATTAATTATAATTTTTATTTTTTATCCTTTTTAATATATTATCGTTTTAATATATTTGTATTAATCGTTAATCATTATTATTAAAATTTTTGTCGGTTATTATTATTTTACCCGTACCCTTTTTTCGGGTAAATTTTTTAATTTTTTGTTTAAAGTGCCCTTTTCCGGTCCCCGGTTACCTTTATTAAACGGATAAACCTATCCGTCCAGGCTTGCGCTTTTTTTTCCATATAAACTTTGCATTCCAGCTTTTTGCACATCCAATATATAAAAATTCCTGCCATGCATATTATAAGGTACGCTGGCAATAATTCGAAAGTTGCTGTGAAACTTTTATAGCCTATTTTTGCCATCCATTATTTCGGAAACTAATATTTTTATCGTAAATATTGCACCGGTTTTTTTCCCTTTTTTTATAGGAAAAAATCATACTTTAGTTTTTTGGTTATATACCACCTATAATTATTGTATAAGCATTTAGCCCAAAAAAGTTTATTATAATGGCTTGTATTAGGGTTTATATTTTTATAGTTTAACATATATAATTATACTAACCGCTGGTTTAGGTTCGGAATATCCTTAAATAGTGCCCCGTAATAAATAACCAACTAATTATCCCTTAACCAATTCAGGGGTTTATTTTTATTATTCTGCGCTAATTTTTTGCGCACCAAACCGCCGATAAATTTAAACTGGTTTTAAAATTATCAATTTATTTCCAAAAACCTAATTAAAATATACATTTTTTATATTTCCTCCTTAGTTATAAGGGGTTATTTTTCTATATCGATCAGTTGCTAATCGAAATCTTGCTAAAATTTTTTAAAATCGACCATACATTATTCTTTACTAAGTTTTTCGTTATTAGGGCCCGCTTTTGCAATTTCCCAAAATTTTATCAGGTCCAGCTTTTTTTTCTAAGCTTGTAACAAATATATCTGGCCCAAAAATTGTTCCATTTTTGCATTTATATTTGGGTTTTCTTCGGAATTATTAACCGAGGTATCCGATACGCTTTTATTTCGGGCTAATTTTTCGAGCTTCCTGTTTTGTTTAGCAAGTTTTTCCGCTATTGGTATGCAATTGCTGCTATACCTGATTTTTTTAAATTCCCTCGAAATTTAAGCTGCTGTATTATTCTTTTTTTCGAATATTATAAAATTGGTAATAATATTAACCTCCCTTTTATTATTAACCCGGAGCCGGCCAATTTATTGTATTATAGCAAACCATTATTTAAAATAATACCCTATAGCATTTTTATCGGAATAATGAACCATACAGTTTTTGTCAAAGTAATAAATCCAGCTGAACGATACTCCAGGGCACAGGCTCCCTTTTGTTTATTATACTACCCCAGGTAAGGTCGGGATTATAGGTTTGTAACTTTTTAATATATTTCCTCGGCAAAAAACGGCCGTTTATCGGTTTTTATACGGACAGTTTTTTTTAATATATCCTTTTTTTCCGCACTTAAAATATTTTCCGTCCTTTGGATTTTTAAACCTGATATATTTTTATTCTTTTTACTGATATATAGCTCCAGTATTAAAATCCATAAATCCAGGATATATACCATAAACCGTGGATTATTGCTATTTTGCCTTTTTCTGATTAGTTTTGTTGCTTTGCGCTACTGGCTTGGTTTGTTGGGCTTTTTTTTTAAAGCATTATTTGTATAATCTGTTACTGATACAAATGGCCGTGGTAATATAATTAACAAAATTTTCAGGTTATTCCTGTTTGGATAATTTGTTTTTCACGTTATTTTTTAGCCTTTGGTAAAATTGGATTATTTTAGTATTTTCCGTTCAGTTAAATTTATTAATAAATTGCTGGAATTCGGAAATATAAATTAATACGGGGCCTTTTTGCCGGAGTTAAAATAACTCCTTTTTGGCCACCCATTTTTTATCGATTTGTCCGAAAACCTTGGCAATTTTTTCTCCGAACTTTTCGAAATTAACAAATATCAGTTTGGGTTATTTTTGGATTTATTGTGCCCTTTTAAATAATCGGACCAAATGGATTTAAACCAATTTTTAATTTTGCTATTTAGGCGCATAATTATATAAATAATTTTTTATTTTTCCCGTTAAAAATGATCTTGATAAATCAGAAAATACCCTTTGTATTTGGTCAGGAATATTTTGATTTTACCTTTCTTTTTATTATATTTATCAGGCAAGGAAAATTTGTAAAATTTAATAGCAATATAAAGTTTGGTTTAAGCTTTTTTAAATTTTTCGATTTTTGCGATAAATATTTATATAACCGCCGAGGGGTTGCTATATAATTTGCCGGTAATAATAATGCTCTCGAATTTTTTGCCTGTAATTGATATAATTATTATTGCTTGTTATTTTCGGTAAATACTGAACAGGATCAATCAAAATGTTACAAACGGTTTTTTATTTTTAGGGTAGGGTATGTTAAAAAAGGTATTAAACAGTACAGTTTTTATAAGGTTACTTTGTGCTAAAAACTGGAATAATAACAAAAATTTCGATTATTTGCCCAAAAGGGTGCCTTGGAGTTAATTTAGGTTAATTAATGCCGAAACCTTAGTTACGAATTATTTAATACCGTAAAAAACCTTTATTTTATATATCCGTAATCCTTCTGTGCCAAACCTGTGCTATGTTTATTATGTTATATAACGAATATATTACTATGCTATATCTGCTATGTTGTATAGCAGATATATCACCTGTATTTAGGTAAGTGCCTAGTTATATAACCCCCTGTTTGCCTATCTTTAGTTATTTGGCTTTTGGCCTTTATAATTGCGGGGTAAAGGCGTCCTGCTGGGGGTTGGCCCCAGCCCTTCTGCCCCCTGCCAGCTGTGGTTGTAACAATTATAACCTTTGCCGGTATTTAGCAAGGTTTGGCAAAAAATTATAACAAATTTTGTTACAGAATTGCCCAAATTAAAGAAATCCTTTATAAATATTTAGTACAATAATATTATGGTGGTGGTTAACCGATTTACCAAATATGCTATATATTTGCTGTTTAAGGAAAATGCAAAAACTATAAATCTGGCTTATATTTTTATCCGGAATATAATTGCGAAATACGGAATACCGAACCGTATAATTTTAAATTAAAATAAATTATTTAATAATAAATTTTGGAAATAATTTATAACCAGTTTGGGTGCAAAATATGCTTTTTTTATAGTTTATTATTTTTAAATAAATGGATAAACAAAACGAACAAATTAAATTATAAAATAATATTTATATTATTTTGTTAATTATAAATAGAATAATTGGGTATAATTATTTTTTATAGCGCAATTTGCGTATAATAGTTTAATATATAAAAGTACGGGAATTATACCGTTTTATGCAAATTACAGGTATATATTTATAATGTATAAAAAATCCAAGGCAAAATTATATGCCCTAATAGCAAAAATATAGGTGAAAAAATTTACCAAACTGTATAAAAACCTCCAGGTAAAGCTAAAAAAGTTGCAATAGCGCATATTTATGCAAACTAATAAAAAAAGGATCAAAGGACCGATTTTTAAAAAGGAAAATAATATTTATCTTTTTTAATACAATATTAATATAAAACGACCAAATAATAAGCTAAACCATAAAAAATTGGAACCGTTTAAAATTTTAAGGAAAATTTTCGATATTAATTACAAATTTTAATTATTACCAACTATAAAAAACCACCCGGTTTTTTATATTAATTTATTCGAATTAATATTACCAGGGATTAAAAGCGATAAATTAATAAAAATTGATCCAAAACAGAAATATAAAATTAAGGAAATTTTGGACAAAAATATTATCGACAAAACTAAGCATTATTTAATTAAATAAACAGGGTACAAAATTAAAAAAAAGCACGTGAAAAAAGGAAATAAACCTAAAAAATGCACCAGAAATTTTTAAGAAATATTGGCAAAAAGCCCTTAGTAAAAAGTTAATACCAGTGCTAAAATTTGGATTTCGGCTCGGAATGCCGGTACCAAAATAATTTATCTGATTAAAATAGGGCTAATAGATTAAAGTTAGGGTTAACCCTATAATTGGCCCAATCCGGAAATAACAGAGAAAAATTGGGGGCCAGCAAATTTGAAAGTATAATAAAGGCTTATACGGCCGCCTTTTCGGCCTTTTCCTATTTAACCTGCTCCAGTTCCTTAATATTACTAATCCTGCGGCGAATTGTGCGGGTCAGTTTTTTATGCCATTATTTTTTTTATTTGCAAAAATACTCGATTTTTGCATTTATTAATAGATATGTTTTTTTTGCAGCCTTTAATTTTTTTTTTATACAAGCGTGCTAAATATTATAAATAAAAAGGTATTTGGAAAACGGGCCGAAAATATTGCAATAAAAATGCCCAAAACGAACGTACCGGTTGCAATAAAAACGGTTGCGCAAGGATGCATCACAATAAACAAAGCTGTTGGCTTTATAATTGGAATAAAAAGGTATAATAATAAAGAACAAAATAATGGAAACAAAAAGGTTATCTTAACGAACGGTCAAAAATATCGGCTTATATTTTTGCACCCGACCAAATATTTTATTAAAAAGGAACAGAAACGGGAAATAATAAGGAAAAAAGGTACTTATTATTAATAAAAGGATGGGGTTGCAGGTTTTGATTAAAGGGATTTGGCCTAAAAGGGAAAATCTGATATTATAACCATAACTGGTAAAGGACAAAAGGGCTGGGGCTAACCCTTAGCAAAATGCCTTTACCCCGTAATTATAAAGGCCAGATGGCCGATTAACCAAGGCCAGAAAAGAGTTACATAATTAGGCATTTACCTAAACACAAATAATATATTTATTATAAATATAATAAATATAGCACAATAATATATTCATTATAAATATAACAAATATAACACAAATATAATATAAAATTTACAAATATATAAAAAAAAATCCTTATTATATTAAATAATTTTAATTAAGATTTTAATATTAATTAACCTAAATTAGCTCCAAAGCACTTTTTTGGGCAAGCAATCAGAACCTTTATTATTATCCCAATTCCTAGCACAAGCCCCTTTGTGAAAATAGGGTTAGGGTTAGGGTTAGGGTTAGGGTTAGGGTTAGGGTTAGGGTTAGGGTTAGGGTTAGGGTTAGGGTTAGGGTTAGGGTTAGGGTTAG
>PYSS01000213.1:0-35305 GCA_003049465.1 Magnaporthiopsis rhizophila
CCCCCAAGTCCAGACAGGAACCTCAAATGCCTGCTGCAGGTAGCGTTGTTTTAACTCTATCTCGCCCAGCCCGGCACACGATGTCGTCAACGTCGAACGGCTTGTCCATCGATGATACATGGGACGATTTATTGCCCCTCGTCGGTCGCGGACAGAGCAGCTTCAAGTGCTTGCTTGCCCGGGAACGCGTTTGTTTGGGGAAAACGTGACGACGCGAGACTGGTCACTACAGTCAGACTCGGTCTGCAGCGACCGACAGCTTGCCTGTTTACGCTTGGCAAATTTTCCCCCAGGGGCCCATCGGCACGCCTTGGGTCCGAGCACATACGAGTCGCGTCTTTGGTTGCTTGCCGTTCTTTGCCGACCAGGCCCTTGTCTGCGGTCGCGCCTGAAATGCTGCTCAAGTGACGGCGTCGCCTGCAGCGATTCGACCCAACTAATAATCGTCTTTCCACCGCGGTTGGCGTCTAGGGGCCTTGCTGGTTGGCCCCCAGAGGGCGACAAAAGCAATCATATTTGTTCGTCACAAATGATGGAGGTGCGATCACACGACTTCACGTGATATCACGTGAGGCATGCAATCCCTCAGGCTCTGAACCCCTAAGAGTCTCGCTGCAGACAAACGAGGCATCGGCCAAACAGCCAGTGCAAGTGTCATCCCTGTGACTACACCCACATTCTGGCAGACGGAAACATCACTAGAGGCAGCGGCCAGCTTCGGGGCTGCTTCTCGATCCTCCGCAAGCATAAACCGCGCCCGCCACGCCTTGCACGGTTCCCAAGCATCATGGTGTTTTCTCTGTGACGCATCGCTGCTTCCCAAGCAAGCGTTACCACTCAGTCCAAAATGTCGCCAGGCCTGAACGGTCGCCGCTATGCAAACATGCTGTAGTAGGCCGCGGCATGCAGGCGTATAAAAAGCCAGCCGTGGCGACCACGCCCGCCCGGCGTAGCATGATGCATTATTGCCGCTTCCCGCAACTAGAAACTTTGCGCCGATGGTCCTCCCGCAGACGGCCTGCCCGGAGCGGCTCCCGGGAGAGCTGCTCCTCCTCTGTTCGGGCACCTCGCCACAGAGACCGCACCGGCCATCCGTCCTCTCAATCGCCACCTGTGCAGGTTCGCGACCCCGAGGGCATTCGTCCGCATCACCGTCGTCACCCGCCGCGGCGCTCGCTCCTTGGGCCTGATCGCCCGACGCGCCCCACCTCGCCAGCGTCGTGCGCAAGATCACCTTCGACTTTCGACTGCACGGCAACGACGAACAGTATCTACACAGAGATGTCTTTAACGACCTGGCGAGGCGCGCTGGCGATCACAATGCCACCACCACTCGCCGTCTCCGTTTCAAACTGATAGACGCCTTCCATCTACGCCAGTTTCGGCTGCTCCCCAAGTTTTAGTGGGCTCAAGCGTGTCAAGGTTCAAATCGAGAATTTCTGCCATGGCTTCCTCAACCCGCCGCGGAATGATCCCCCCCGCCGCGGAATGATCCCCCCCGCCACGATCAGCCCCGATCAGATTTGCAGCCTCGGCGCGGGAGCCGCTTGTGTTTTCCGACATCCGGCATCTGGAGCGTTTGCCGCACCGGACCTTGGCCGATATTTTCCAATGGACACCAGGCACCACGAGGCGCTGGAGAAAGAGGCCTTGGGCGGACTGCGGGAGATATATACCAAATCTACGCATGGAGCCAACCGGAAGGACGGAGCGCTATTTTTAACCAGGCCTGCGGGGATTTGGGTAAACAGAACTTGCCCGGCCAAATGTGGCCATCACTATTCCAGCGCCACGATTGATATCTGGATTCCAGCGGCCAAGGTACCATCTATAGCATGCGAGTGCCGTGGCAGGGCAGATCCTAGACACAGGGATGATTTTCGTCTACTTATAGAAAAGGGCGACCAAACCGGGCAGACGCAATAGCCTTTTGCGTCCGACAAGCTTCTTTTCGGACAGGCGTTGTTTTCTGTTTCCACGCACGCTGCCACTGGGTGTTCAAAACGGATACGAGCACGGCTCCGGGCACGCTGGTTTGGGCTGTGCGTCGTTTGAATCATGGCTTCGTGCTTGTGGACCGACGACGATAAGGAGACATGGAGGATTGGCTTGATAGTGTAGATAAAGGCAGCTAGCTACCTGGCAGGGAGACGGATCGGACAATCAAGCAACATCACTCACATGTATCGCTAATGGTTCACAGCAGTGGTTCGGATAGATGATGGTGATGTATATGAACACTAATATTAGGAAGGAAAAAAAAAAAAAAAAAAAAAAAAAAAAAGGGCTGGTCAATAGTCCTTGGGCGAAACAGCCCAGTCCTTCTACCCATTTATTCCCCGCCCCTGCCAGAAGCAGGCGTCGCAATCTCGTCGTCCGTCAGGCCACGCGCATTGGCGTAAACCTGCTCGAGCGTCGCGTGCCGCTGATCCTCCGACCCGTACATGTTCTCGTCAAAAATAGCGACGCCCGCGCCGGTCGAGACGTAGTTGTCCGTCGGCCGCCGCCACTCCCTGCCCAGCCCGTCATCTCTCGTGGCCGCGTCTTCGGGGTAAAACGGCATCTCGTTGGCGACGTCCTGGTACCGCATGCACGAGTTGAAGTGGACGCGCGGGAAGGCGGCAAAAAAGTCGTCGTACCGCGCCTCCATGGCCTGCGCCATGGTCGTCACCTTGGGCAGATCATCACCCGGCGGCGGACTGAAGACGGACCACGGATCCCGACAGGTCCCCTCGGCGCACGACTTTGTCACCAGCAGCAGGGCGTTGAGGCGGCTCAGCACGCGCGCGTGCTCGGGCCGGTAGGCCAGGTTGGTCAGCTCGTACGGGTCGGCGGCCGTGTCGTACAGCTCGAGCTGGTTGTCGGCGCACCAGACGGAAAACAGCCACGACTGGCGGTCACCCAGCATGCGCAGCGTCTTGTATGACGTCGACGCGAACGGCATGCCCAGCTCGCGGCCGTTGGGCGCCTCGATGAGGCACGAGCCCCAGAACTCGACGTTGAGCGTCTCCCTGCTGTTGCCGTCGCCCGTCCCGGGGCCGTTGTCGGATCCGGGAGCCCTCCACTGCGGCAGCAGGCTCTGTCCGTCCAGGAACGTCGGCCACTGGCTCTGCGGGAGCCCTGCGATGTCCAAGAACGTGGGCGCCAGGTCGAGGTGCACGCTGGGGATCTTGGACGTGACATTTTGCGGCACCCCCGGCCCGCGCACTGCGAACGGGAGGTTGGTGTCTTCGCCGAAGAAGAGCGCCTTGCCGGCGGGGATCCTGTGCTGACCCATGTGATAGCCGTTGTCGGAGGTGTAGATGACTGGATGCGTGGGATTAGCGCGAGTCTTCTTCTTTGCTGCTCTTTAGGGACTCACTATAAGTATTGTCCAAGGTCCCCTTGGCGGCCAGCATGGCAACCACGTCCTCAATGATCTCGTCCACTCCCTGCAGCGCCTGGGCCCGGCGGCGGTACGCAAAGTCCGTCCTCCGCTGCGTGGTCTCGTTCATCAGCGGCAGGGTCGCCAGCCAGCCTCGCTTGCCGGCCTGGAACTCGTCGGCCGGGTTGTAGTTGGGCAGGCGCGGCGCCTTGGCGTCCGGGAAGAGGTCCATGTGGCGGGCCTGCGGCGTCGCGGCCTGCATGTTGTTCTGGACGTGCGGTGCGTACGGCGAGATCTGCAGGTAGTACGGCTGGTCCTGCGAGAGCAGAAACTGCAGGCGGTCCAGACTGGTGCGGACGGGATGGCATTAATTAGTACCAGACCATGCGGGGAAACGGGCGCGGGGGCTAGACTCACGCCTTGATGCGGACGACATCGGTGGAATGGAAGCCCTTGTAGTACACCGGGCGCTCTCCGTTCTGGGACATGACGGGCACGTTGTAATAGGTCGTGTAGGGGTCGAGCTGATGGGCATGTCAGCGCGATGGTCGGCAGGAGCAATGTCGTTCGCGAAACTGACCAAAGCGTCTATGTGGTCCCAGCCCTTTGGGACGATGTGGGCGTTCACGACATTGTAGCCGTTGAGAAGCTTTCCTATATCTGCAAACGGCGGTGAGCCTTTTGGCGCAAAAAGTCCCACGGGTGTGCCTCCCTCACTGCTCACATTCGGCTCTGTAGCCGGCTTTCTTCAGCCAATGCGGCAGGTAGTCTTCATCGAGCCCGGACAGCGTCCACTTGTCGTAGTTTCCGCTGCGCGCGCGCACTCGTCAGTGACTAGCCACAGAAAAAAAAAAAAAAAAAAAAAAAAAAAAAAAAGATTGGACGAAGGGCGCAACCAACCCTGGGCCTTGCACGTGGGTGATGTTGGTGTTGTGCGTGGCCTGGCCGCGCAGGAGCGAGGCCCGGCTGGGACAGCACTGCGCGGTGGTGGCGAAGTGGTTGACGAACTGGACGCCCTTGTCGAAGATTTCGCGCTGCAGCACGGACTGGAAGTCGGTGGACCCCAGCCGCCGGTCTTGGTCGTCCGACATGATCAAGATGATGCTCGGCTTGGCCGCGTCAGCGGCGGCGGCTGTCGCCGCGGCGCAGGCCACAAAGAGCCCGCCGAGGGACTGTAAGGATCGCATAGTGAGGGGATGTCAAGCCGTCGAACTTGGGCCTCACGATGGGATCGGCGGTCTACGAATGCCGGCCCGGCTTGTCCATTATATACGACTCGAGAACGCGTCGGATGCCCCGCAGGAGACAGTCACCATCCAGCGGGGCGGTCGCGATCATGATGGAGCCTCGGGATTACTTCGCCTATTGTCATCTCAGGGCCCCTTGCTTGGCTCCGTCGAAGGCTCCTTCCGCGCTCCCCCGCCCACTCGGCATGCGTTCTCATCTCTCCCCGATCCGGACATCTGGGCTTGTGAGCTGCAGCCGCCAGGCACACCGTCTTGGGACGCGCCGGTGCTTGACTCGAAGAAGGCGACGTCGGGTAGGGATACCCCTGGCACGACGGGCGACCGCCACTTCCTCGTGGAAAGAACGCTTCCATACATCTTTCAGATCACCTCGCTTCGGTCCGATCCCTCTTGATCCAGCGTCTGTTCGAGCATGCAGATTGATGGATGATGGACCTTCCCTGCCGGTCTCTTCTGCTCGCGCGTTCCGCTCCAGGCAACAAATGCTTCGACCTGAGTGGTCGCTTACTCATGTCACGACGGCTCCGCGGAGAAACCCGGCGCTCGGGTCTCGGGCGCTCGCCGAAATGGATGTTCAGTGCTCAGATGCGGAGGCTAAAGGGAAGACTGGCATGACAAAAACATTTTAATTTATTATAGACGCAGTATGTAGCCGTCATGTGATTCCCTTCCGCTCCCAGAATGCTGATCAGGCTCCATCCCATCCTGTGCATGCTCGGCAGAGAACCGTTACTTGGGGCAGTTCTTGTCGGCGCCGCCGGTGAAGACATAGGGGACGTTCTTCTCCTTGCACTCGGGGTTGCACGGCGTGACCTGGCAGACGTAGAAGAGGCCGAAGTTCTCGGATGTGAACCACTCCGACTCGCACGGCAGGGCGCGGGACCAGTAGAAGTCGTCGGCGAAGGGCTTGTTGCGGCAGCAGTGGGCGATGCTCTGTCCATACACGCAGCACAGGCTGTTCTCGGAATCAGTGCCGCCAATGCTGATGATGTTGGGGCATTTCTTCGGCTCCCGGGCCTCGAGGGCGGCCAGGGGGGACGCGGCCGCGAAACCGGCGAGGGCGACGACGATGGCGGAGTGGTGCATGGCGAAGGTGGTGGTGGTAGTGATGGTGCGGGGCCTTGTGGCTGGCTGGTGCCCGGTTGTCTGGTTGCAAAATAATGTATGCCTGATTAGAGAGTGGTCGCTGAGGGCAGCCCGACCATCTTTCCTGTCGAAGATGGCGGCCACAGGAGCTCGCTTTTATACACAGATGAGACCTGGCTTGGATGCCCTTTCGCCATGACTGCCATTGATGCCATTGGCGGTGTGGGGAGATTACACTGCTGCGAGCCATAGGTCTATGGACAACACGAAAGTACCTACGCCAAGGCCAGGGAATCCTGCTTCCCCCGCACTGGGGTTGCAATAATGTCACTGCAGAGGATATCAAGCCTTCCGAAGACCCCAATCGAGGGAGATCGGGTGGAAGAGGACGCCAAAAAGCGCGCCACGCCAGCATTGGCCAAGGTCCGCCTCGGGCGGGGGTTAAAGCGGGGAGCGGAGAGACGAATGCGATTGAGTTTACATGTGTCCCTGACAGCCAACCCTCTGCCCACGACCATCCCGGGAGAGGCCCATTTTGACAGCTGACGAAGGCGCCAAAACCACAAGCAATATCTGCAGTTCGTCAGGGGGAAAAGAAGTTTAAACCTTGGGTCAATCTTGGACTATATAGACCTTTTCCCGAAAATGGCAAGTTGAAGTTACCCTGCTTTAACCGCGTACACCGCTTTGCGTGCACATTTTCGGAGATTGTCGCTTTCGGTCGCATTCGGGTGGTCTGACGACGCGAGTGAGGGCGCCATTCCAAATCTCAATTTGCCGGCTGCAACCGCCTTCCATTCTTGGCTGCTGCAAGTCTCCGCTTGCGGACGGGTGACTCGTCGTTTGTTTTGCCGACCACTGCTTGCCCGGGTCTATCCTTCGCTTTCACGGCTGTCGCTGAATTTGCCGTTCTTGTCCTTGGCCTCGGCGCCGCTTCGGGAGCGGGTGCGAATTTTGTGGCAGAGCAAGAGGCTAAACACGGGGTAGCTATGGTATCGTCGGCCTCGGTCGGTGTGCAGGGGTACTGACCGGGTCTGACTATTCTTTACTGTATGCATTTTTTATTTGCAATACGAATGCTTAAAGTCATCCGACGTGTACAGCTAACGGCAGTGAGCAGATAATTAAAGGCTGCTGGCGGACGGATTGGGCAAAAAGGGGTTGAGAAACGCACAGACTGTTACGGATCCGTGCTGGGCACGGATCTCGGGGCTTAGAGGCAAGCCCCTAAGCCCGAGCTCATGTATATATCGGGCGCCAGGCCTCCGTCTTTTCCCCGAGCAGCATCTCTTCCTTTTCCCCTCCATCTCTAACAATAATACCATCCTGGCCCTCACCAGCAACCGACTCGTAGAATGACCTATCACACAGACAGTGTAAATATGATTGTTTCGCGTGCGGCTTGAAGAACCCAGGATGTGGGTTGGTAAAATATAAGTAGGTGCGCCAGAAAAATATATGCGAGTTTCGAAACTCTCACAGTCTGAAAAATAAGGATAATCTAATAACCAAGTATAAACTTTGGGAGAAAGTGTGAGTAAAACGGTTGTAATGAGCGAAATTAAATATAAAGCTTAGAAAGCCAGGCAAGCGCGGCGCATGCTGCCTTTTAGGAAGCCATATGCTTCACTTGCCCCGACGGATTGTTACCGTGCTTGCGCCACCCCAGCCCCCACCGGCGCCGACCTTTTTAAAAATTAATGCAGCTCCAATACATGATTGGACAGCCCGGAGATTGTGTTGATGCCACCACCGTCCATCGACTTAATGACACTGAGCATTTTTCAGTTCACCCCAGCAGCCCTTGTGGCAGAAGACATGAGTCGACTCCAGCCAGACTGGGGTGAAGTCACGGCCCTCGGGCCCACGAACGACCTTAAAGAGCACGTTCCATTCCTTGCCGTTGCACGTGTCCTTCCTCCCGCAATCGGCCTGGGCGAGATCGGACTGCGTCCAGTCTGTATGATGGGGGTGTTAGTGTCGGCTTTGGAGCTATGCCAGATTGGCGTACTAATGGGATGGGATAAGCAAGAGCTGGGGGGAAAGTGTGGAGACTCACCTCCGCTGTTGACGAGATGGTAACCGCAAGAAAGTCCTCTTTCAGCCACGACAGAGATGGCGGAGACGGCGCAAAGAATGGTGCTAACGGTGATGGACTTCATGTTGCTTGGATCGGGCTGGTTTTGGATTGGTGGGCTCGGTTGGAAGGTGTCGCGACTTTGCCAAGGCGGATCGTGCAAGATGTTGGATCGTGTGGAGGATGAGGGATAGAGAAGTGAATTTTTGGCTGCGAAAAAAGGAGGCGCAAAAATGCATTATATATCTGGAAAGGTCCAGCGGCCTCTGCGCAAAAGTTGACAAGATGGCGGTGTGTTGCTGGAGGCCATCGCCGAGGGCTAGTCGGGCGTGCCCGATGCGAGCTGAAAAGATGCATCTCGTCGTCGCCGGAGCCGTTTCGGGGTGCAGCCATTGTCGGCAATTGGCTCCCTACGATCTCCGCAAAAATGCTGCCGTCAGCGGGGACCCACGGCGCTGCTCGGTTGACCCGTGGTGGTGGCTGTGCTCAGCATGGCATGCCACTTAGAGCCGGCACGTGGCTGATACGGGGCCAGTTCAGCTCGACTGCGGTGCTGACATACATGGACTTTGGCTGACACGACCGAGGTACGTTTCGAACCCCAGGTGGAACAACAGGAGCTGGCGTCCATGTCCATGCAGTCCAAATGGGGAAGATTCCGATCTGACGATTAAGAGTGCCCTGACCGCCCGACCGCTGCTGCCGTGCCCTCGAAATGTGGGTCAGCACCAAAACGAGCGGGCACTGGGACGTTCGCCCTGCAGTCTCACCCAGCAACTTTTCTTTCCAGAACCAAGTACCTAGGTAGGTAGCCGGTAGTTGGGTTTGCTTAATCACGGCACATAGGATGCGGCTAAAAGGCTGAACCCTCCCAGCCACTCCTGCTAATCCGCGGCCAATCAGCGACCGACTACCAACGACGTCGTCACCCACCATGGCATATGGCTGGCTTGCTTTAATACTGCTCCCCAGCATTGCGCGACGCAGAAGGCTATGTTGCGGCATGTTCCGCGGACCCGCGGACGAGTTTTGCGCTATAATTAAGTAAGCTCGCTGGGTTTGCGTCGCGAGCTTGTCTGGGAAAGGTGCTAATAAAAGAGCCAGGAGGCTTCGACGGCATTGCCGGTCGCGACCATGATCCCGGCTCCCGATTCCCCGTTTGGGCAGGTATTTGTCGAATATGCGCCAAGCAGTGCCCTCACTGGCGGCGCCCGGATTAACCAACGCCAGTTTCGGGGCCAACATTGCAACTCCTTCTCGAACCTGGCGGATCGGACGGCGCGCCCAGCCTAGCCTAGCACTCGCTATGCTATACTTGGTGGGTCGTTTAATTGCAAGGGGCAGGTGGTATCTCGATACAGCGGGGCCGCCCCTCAGCTTGGCGGCATCGCGGCTCGACCTCCTCCGCGCGAGGAGCAGCCGAGAGTCGGCATATATAATGGCGCGAGAGGACGGGCGGTTAATTGGGCTCTTTTTGAAAGGCGAGAAGCAACGGCCTCCGTTCTTTTCTTCGTCTTTTCCACCTAGATCCGGGCTCGCTTCGACATCTCACCGAAAGGCAGCACGCAAGCAAACCGACATCAAACAGCCCACCATGCGTTTCACTCTCGTCGTCACCGGCCTCCTGGCCTACGTCTCGTCCGCCGGGGCCGCCATCAACTGGACGCTGATCAAGGTGCCCAATCCGTCCGACGACCAGAAGGACGCGTACAAGC
The DNA here is from genome assembly GCA_003049465.1 of Magnaporthiopsis rhizophila. NCBI lineage: Eukaryota > Fungi > Ascomycota > Sordariomycetes > Magnaporthales > Magnaporthaceae > Magnaporthiopsis > Magnaporthiopsis rhizophila. Next base: position 9,490 of record PYSS01000213.1, read on the forward strand.
GCATCGAGAACTGCATGCAACTGGCCGCCGACAAGTACAACAAGCTGAGCACGGTGGCCAAGAAGACCATCCGCGTCTCCTACTCCCCCGGCGTGCCCACGGCCGAGGCCAACTACAACGGCGACCTGCGGTTCGGCAAGAACCGCGCGTACATGAACCAACGCACCGCCATGCACGAGATCTCGCACACGCTCGGCATCGGCCAGACGAACGAGTTCAACCGCCGCTGCAGCTCCGGCGACTGGCCCACCGCCCTGCCGCTGCTGCGGGGCTGGGACGGCCCCAATGCCAAGATCAACTGCGGCGGCAGCCACATCTGGCCCTACGGCCTCAACTACGACAACGAGTGGAGCGACGTCAACGCGAGCCGCCACGTCCTGCTAGTCAACGCCATGATCCGCGACGGCATGTGAGGGTGGAGATTTGCGGCCGCCTTTTTGTCCAACAATAATTCTCGTATCTAGGCTTTCCGTTACGAAAAAAAAAAAATTAAAAAATTATAAATACCACTTTGCGCGTCAACATGTTAGCATCGATGCGAATATGTGGCAGTAAAGGGGTTGGAGCAGGTGGGGGACAAACGCTTCCAAGATTTAGGTGAAGGCCATTTACCCAGGATTCGCGCGATCGAGAAAAAAGGGGCTTCGTGCGTCCGCGTGCAGCGGCGCGTATGTGCTTGCCGTACCGAAACGGTCGGGCTCAAGGGACGAACCGGCCTGGGGTTAGCGGGGACGGTGTCCGCGCCCAGCGCCATCGCTGGCATGGATGCCCACGGAATGTGTGGGGCACGTTGCTCGCTGGAGCCATTTAAGCCTTTGCATGCACGGCCAGCCAACTTCGAAAAGCGACAGGATAAAACGCACGTAGGAACAGGGGGCGCGAGGTTTGGAACATGAAAGGGATTTTGCCGTGCTACAGTAGCGACGCCGTTTTCGGTATGTAGCCAACTGGCCTGCCAGTGTATGGAATGTCCCCTGTCGCAAATGCAAGCTGTGGAATGCCGCAGGACTGGTCCCTTGACCCCTTGGCGTGACGAACCTAAATAAAGGTTTGCGGTTAAAATAACAACTACCTAGGTACCTAGTTGGGAGCCGCATTATGATGCGTTCTTTTTACCCTTTTATTTGGTGCCTTGTTCCCCTGGTTTGCGGGAACGTGCCTCGGAACCTTTTTGCGCCAACTCGGAAAAAGTGACGCGCCGGCGCCATTTCCTGTCTTGCTGGTCGCAACAGCAGCATGATCGGTGGCGGTAACCAGCCGCCCGTCCGGGTCCGCAAGTCGCGCAGTGATTGTTCAAGCCAATCCCGGAGCAACAGCGGGATAAATTCCCTGCCTACCTAGATGATAAACCCTTTCGTCTGTTTGGAAAAGCCAGATTGTCGCGAGAGATTGAGTTTGAAGCCGCGACGCATGCAGCGGCATAAATAAATTCCCCTTGCGTATGTAGTCCCAGCCCCACGAACCTGGGCCTGTCCTTCCCGTGCCGGGCGCCAGGGCCCGTTGCCTAACCCCTGCGTGCAGGGACCTGCCTCCGCTACGCCGCGGGCAGACAGGGCGGCGACGTGGCGGCGCAACAGCGAGGCTAACCCTTGATAAAAAAAAATGCGCGCGGCTCTGGTGGAGGCTGTCGTAGCTGCCACCGGTACCTGGCCGGGTGCTTCCTACCCCTAGGTAGGAAGGTACCTAGGTGTCGCCATCATCAGAAGTCGTCGTGGGCGACGGTGTGCTGTGGTGCCGACGTTTTCCCGGCACGGCACCATGGTAGGGCCTCAATTCCCCGGGCGATCAATCGTGCAATTCTCTAGCGCTCAAGTTAGCGGAGTGCCAGGGGCTGATTAGTGGGCCGTGCCTTTCTTTAGCGCCTTTACAGCACTGTCAAGCTTGAAGTTCTGGATCGAAACATCGCACCTGGGACCCACAGCCGTCCCCACCGCCCTCGTCTGGTCGCCGCCAGCCTCGTGGTTTGCTGGTCGTTATTCCTTGGTCGACTTGCTGGCGCGCGGGCACGCCAGCAACGGACTCGAATTTATGGTGGCTACGAAACACAGGGGACGCGCAATTGGCATTTTGGCTTTGCCTTGAATGGCTATTTAGATATCTAGGTAATTAATCACCGCCGCGTGGAGGCTCGGGTAAAGCCCATCCCATCCGCGCAAAAGGCATCATGCCGCCCAGGTTGTCACCACCAAAGAGCAAAACAAGCTAAAGACAATAAACTGGTGAAGGCTGTAGATGGAGTATTTAATTAAAGTGTGCAGGCGCGGGCAATGCTTTGTACGAGTTTGCGGTAATTATATAGGAATATACGCAAGGTAAGAAGGCAACGTCGAAAGAGTTTTTTTTCTTGTTTTTAAACGCGGACGAAATTAAAAAAAAGTATTTTTAACCAGGTTTTCTTTTATAAGGGAGAAGGAACGGGGAAAAGGAACAAGAAAATGAAGGAGAAATAAAAAAGAGAAAAGGAAAGAGAAATAGGAAAGAGAAGAAGGAAATTAAGGATTTTTTATATCTTTTTTATTATAAGCAATGTTGAAATTAATAGCGCGCACAGGGGAAGTGAAGCGCTAATTACAGGGACGGCGGGCGCACGTTCAGTTGGATTAGGCCCTGCAATGCATTACGTTAGTGCTGTGCAGGGCCCTAAGCAAGTTTGGTTACAGACTTTGTTATTTAGGTGAGGGGCAGCCAATTTTGTTCCCTTATATATTTTCCAATATCGGTACCGCGGGTTTTTACCGTGCGGGCGTTCCGGTGCCCTAGCTTAATTCCCGATAAATTATTTTGTATGGGGCTGGCAAAAAATCGACCCACGGCCACCAAAGCCATCTCCGCATTAGGCCGACAAATTTGACTCAGTTAAATCGAGAGCAATTTGGAGGGCGGGTGATTCGTAGCCCTGTAGCCCCTATAAAGCTAGTGACTCGTGGGCGCCAACCCCTTACAAAGTAGGTGATTTGCAGGACAGTGGCGCCCTGTAAGCTAGGCTTGCAAGCGTGGGCTGCATGCACAACCCCTACAGGGTAGGTTGCGTGCATAACCTCTGCAGGGTAGGTGCTTTGCATAACCAACCATAAGCCCCAACCAAGTGTACAGGAGGTGCAGGGTAGGCCAGGTACGTACCCTAGCCTTAAACTAATTATATAACTTAGCCCTAACCGGTATAAGGGTTACAGGGTAGGGGCTACAGGGTAGGTTACCCTGTTACATGCAGTAGTTATTTTTAACAAGCAATTTCCCCTTTATAAAAGCTTTTTACCGTAAATTTTTACTTAATATACCAGTTTTAACTATAAACCCTTTAAAAATAAAGAATTTTATACCTCCTAAAAAAAGTTGTAAATTTTAAAAACCTAAAAAACCCAAAACCCAAACCCGCTAAAAACCCAAACCCAAAAACCCAAACCCAAACGGGTACCCATTGGGTCCACTTTTTAGGTTTGGGTCAAATGGGTGTTTTGGTTTTTGGGTCGTATGGGTTTTGGCCGTCCCTAGCCAAGCCGAAGTGTGCCTTGCGGGTCTCGTAGGTCGCCGGACCAAGCGTTCCGGGATGCTTTCTATTTCTGCCGACCTACGACATGGGTCTGCTCAGCGTGGCTTTTTCCGCGCGCGGTCCTAGCACCCCGAATCTCCCACCAGGGCAGCCCCCGCTGCGACTGGTTCCGCCCTCATCTGCTCCGCTCTCTCTCCCGTCATCCCGCCGTGTTACAAAGGGACAGAATCGGCTTGAAGAGGAGTCTTAATTAATAATAATTCTCTCAGGGCCTCAAGGAGATGCTTAAGGGAGCAGAATCCCCCTAAGGAACCCTTCGAGGGGGCGGCCTTTATATAAGCCTCCTGGTGGTCCGTGCGGAGGGCCGGCTGGTACGTACCGGAGAGGGGTTGGACTGCCGATCCCCCCTCCTTTTGCGAGGGTTTTGTGTCTGTTGTTCCCGCTCCAACCAACGGGCGCCTAGGAGCCTTGGCCCTCTTGTTGGTCGGATGCCTGGGGAATGATCCCCGTGTGACACGCCGTCGGGGATTGATGGGCTTTACCATGCGCTGCTGTCGGCTGCCGAGCCGGAGCAACTACGCGCACAGCCAGCACCGTTAGGAGAAAAAAAAAATAAGAGGCCGCGGCCGGCGGTACTCCGAGCATGGCGGCGGCGCAGTCGGCCGCGAAGGCAAGAAAGGGGAAGGGAAAAAAAAGGTGGAGAAAAAAAAAAAAAAAAAAAAAACGACTACTCACCTGAGCAGCCGATTTGTTACAGACTATGAAGCTCTGGCCACTGGGAGGCGCGGCTGGCCTGGCCTGACCTTGCTAATACACCGCCCTTCCTGGCCATCTGGATGATAGCGCGGGCAGGCTCCACCGATGCTAGCGTTCTCCTACGCACGCGCCAGCGTCCCTTTGTCTTGCAAAGGAGGAGGCAGAACGCACGCCGTCGGTAAGTCTCCCATGGATTCCTACATCATGGCGGTTACAGTTGCTGCAGCAGCTGTCTGGTACCCATCTTCTTCTACACAGCACCCCATCCCGACTATCATTTCCTGCCTACTTCGAAGCACCTTTTGTCTCATTTCCTATTTCCTTCGAAGTTCGTTTTGTCTCTTTTCCTACTTCCTCCGAAATTCCTTTCATTCTTTTCCTATTTCTCCCGAAGCACCTTTTGCCTCTTTTCCTACTTCCCTTCAAGCGCCTTCTGTCTCCCCTTCTCATTTACCCATCCATAGACCCCACAATGGCGACCGGCATTGAGTCTGGTCGTCGTCTGGTTCGTTGTTCTAGGCATAAATGCCATCATATTCGCATCTAAAGAGCTGGTGCACCGGGACAAAGGCCTGGAGGAGCTCTGCAACGGCATCGAGTGGGCCTACAAGTATTGCCTGCATGCAGACGATCTGTTGGCCCGAACTCGGGCGGTGTTCCGGGTCGACCGCCACATCTTGCATTTGCGCAAGAGCTTGCAAAAGGCGCACCAACGGGTGTGGGGACGCCTCGGCCAGGCGATCATGAAGTTGAACCCCAAGGTTCTTTCCGCGCTCCTCAGCGACGGCGGACAGATTCCGGTTGACAAGATTCACCGGCTCATCCGCAAGAGCAAGATCCAGGGCATGTCCGCGAGCATCCATCAGGCTCAGGTGGAGCTTGCAGCCGCCCTCGCCGGGTTGAGCAACAATCCTGATGTCGCCCAGCACCTTAAACAACTCCAAGTTGCCAATGCCGCCGCTCCTTCTCTTCCTCCTCCTCCCCCGGAGGAACAAACTGGGGTCCACCCCGCTTTGCCGAACCCGCTTCGACGCCGTCTCGCATTGCAGAGCCCGCACCGGCCCCGCGCCGCCCTGCCCAGCCCGCCCCGGCGCCGTTCAGGCCTTCCGAGCCCGCCTCGGCGTCAGCCATTGTCGCGTCACGGCCCGGTCCGGCGTACAAGCATCCCCATTCTGCCACCTCCGCCCATCTTGCCCCGACCGCCACCTCCGAGACCGGCGGTATGCGTAAGGGCGCACAACCTCCTCCGGCTCCGTCTACGCGGTCCGAACGGTCCCAAACTCGCACTGAACAGTCCCCGGCGCCTTCAAATCGGTCCGACGAGTCGCGTGGTCGCCCGGAAGGTTCCAACGCTTCTAAAAAGCGGCACGGTCGGCCCCGCAGGCGCCCGGAGCCCTCCCCGGCTCCTCTGGAACTTTCCGGCCCCAAGAAGAATCCCCCGCGGCCCACTCCCGCGACCGACCCCCAGCCCGACCCGACCCGCGGCCGCGCAAAGTCCGCCGCTAGTTCCCGACCCGACGGCGGCGCGCAACGCGCGCAGCCTCCCGCCGCCGCCGCCTCTGCTACCTCCCCCAAAGGCTGGCAGGATACTCGGGACAACGCTGCTGCCCCTCGCGGCCGTCGGGGCGGCATGAGGGGTGGCATGAGGGGCGGCATGAGGGGCGGAGCACAGTTCCAGCCCGCGACAGCCCTCTCCTGGCATTCCAGACAAGACTCTTGATAACCAGAGACAAACAATGACGGCGCAGACATCACTGGCGGGCCTCGGGACTACAACGACCCCGAGGACTACCAGTCCCAGGACTGTTACGCTGAGGACTACGAGTACGAGGCCCAGGAGGGCGACTGGGAAGGCGGCGGGGACGCCGAGATTGATGGCGACTATGGCGGCGTTGCTGGCCGGACCGTCGGCGGCCTGATTGAATGCTTCACTAACGCTGCCGGGGACTACACGCTTGGCGACATGCTGTCGGGCGGCTGCTAAGCGGCAAGTGACGCTGCCCAATGTGTCGAGGCACCAGCCATTAGGCTAAAAACTACAATTTCCTTTTTTTATTCGGGTGCCATGGGTTTAGGTCGGGCATTGACGGATATAGACTGGTATAGACGGGCATAGACGGTGGTTCTTCTTCTTCGCCTACCTTGGCAACACTAGAAACAATTTGTAGCGCAAACATTTAATTCGACATTTGGCGTCGCTTTGTTCGCCCCAGCTCGCGATCGTCTTGGTGTTTGTCGTCAAAAAAGGGGTTTTCGGTTCCTTTGTTGACATGTCGTCGTTTGCGCCCCACCGACTACCATTGCGGTATCCACATGATGCCCACTCTGCGTATCGAGAGCATCCCATTGGGGCGGATTGTTTCTTAGGCGACAGACAGCTCGCGAGCGCAAAAAAGAAAAAGAAAAAAAACATGACAACCAATTGAACACCACTCTCGCTCCTGGCGCCGCCTTTTCCTCTCCTCTACGGAGTGTCGCATCTAGTAAGCCTGGAAGATAATCCCATCGCGAATGCTCCCGCTTGATGCGCCATCAAACGAAGGTGTTTTGCGTTGGCGGCAGCCCGCGCGCAGCAGCGGTCGCTCCATGTTTTTGGCCGAATTGTCGACCCGACGGCGCTGAAGTTTTTTTTGATTCTTCTAGAGCCGATTTAATGGACCTGGCAGTGTCCCCGCTTCAGCGCCCACAGCGGTCCAGCCCCGCGGCAACGACCCTGTTGTTCGCTGGGCAGACAATCACGTTCTCTGAAAACTTGTCCGAGTTGTAAAAATATCGGCAGCATCGCACTTGCGACAATCGAAAGGAATAATATAAAGTTTAATAAAATTAATATAAGAAAAAAGCTGCATTTAAAATTTATTTGCCATCTTTTTTTTGTTTATTTTGGAAGTATCGTGGATGCAAGTTGCAAGCCTGTTTCCTACCACCACAGCGACAATCCAAAGGCGGGGACTCGTTTTGCAGATCGGATAACTTTTTGGAAAACGTGACTATGTACTGATGTGACTTGCCCCTTTGGGTTATAATTGGACGTGGGTTGACGAATCTGAAATGCCCCAACCGCCTCGTCCAGCTGTTTATTTTTTCCCCAGCCCGGCGATGATGTCTGTGCTGTTGGCCAGGAACCCGTTCAAGTTGGCATTGTACCTGCTTATCCATTAGCTACCGGCACAACCACGGAGGGAGATGCCTCCCCCCTTTTCTCTTTTAGCGGTACAAGGCAGCAAGGAGAGTTGAGGACTTACCTAACCATCTGCTCGGCATACCACGGGCTAATGGTCGCAGCCGCGTCGGGCACGTAGATCATGTCGAACCCCTTGTAGTAACCGTCCAGAAGCGTGCCCCAGACGCACTGGTCGCTGTTGACGCCGCCGATGAACAGCGTCGTGATGCCGTTTTCCTGCAGGAACAAGCCGAGAGGCGTCTGGGCGCCCCACAGGCCCGAGATGCGGTCTAGGTGCCGAGAGTCAGTGGGTCAGTTTTGGCTTGCAGAGAAAACAGCAAAAAAAAAAAAAAAAAAGGGGAAGAAACAAAAAAGAGGCCGAGGCGTGTGCTTACTCTTGTTAAAGTAGAAATCTGTCCCCTTCTCGACGCCCTGCACCATCTCGGCGTCCAGATCCCCGTACGGCCGCGCGTTCCAGGATCCCCGGCACAGCTTCTTGCCCAGCTGCACCGTCTTCCCGCCCGCGTCCGTCATGGAGCCCATGTCGGAGCAGAAGCTGGTGGCCCTAGTGTGGTCATCAGAGAAGCCATCCAAGTCGGCCGGCGGCGAGATTATCAGGTCGTGGTCGTCAAAACCTGTCGTGTCGTTCCCGAAGTCGTCAGCTTTTTAGCCTTGAAGGGCGATCCGATCGATAGAGAGAAAGGTGCGTGGATCGTGAAAAACTTTACCCCAGTTTGTCCAGAGGATCTTCATCCCGTTTTCGCGGAACGCCTTGATCAGATTGATGGTGGGGCCGACGGCGGCGCGGCCGAGCGAGGCGGACGGGGTCATGTTTGGGTGCAGGAAAAAGTTCTGCATGTCCACAATGACGAAGGCGGACCGGCTCGGCTCGATGACGGCAGACGCGCGTTCGCCAAGCATCTTGATCGTCTTCGGGTTGGGCGCGGGCAGGCGCGCGGACCGGGTAAGGTCCCACGCGGTGGTGCCCGCCTTCTCGTCCTTGGAAACGAGTTTCCAGTGGTTGTAGTAGTTCCCCATCAGGGCCGGGTCCGACGAGTTGGTGTTGCCGGCAATGGCATTGAACGTCGAGTACGTGCCGTACACCTGGCCAAGCACGGGAGTAGCCGCCGCGGCGAGAGCCACAGCCAGGGGCTGCCAAGACTGGGAGAAACGCATGGCGAAGAAAAATTAGGTCTAGCCTGGGCTGCGTGCGGGTAGAGAAAAAAAAAAGAGTGTGGGAGGCACGGTCGGTGGGTGGCCAGAGCACTGGAGTCTTTGGACGGACAGCGGCGGGTGCTAGATGGCGTTATATAGCAGAGGTGTCGACCTATGTTCGTTCGCCCCCTGCCCTTGACCTTGGCGATGCTGGCGCACCCTTACGACAGAGGAGCGGCGACATGGACAGGTCGTCTTTTTGTTTGCTGCGAGAACGGTCTGCTTTAAATTAATGGCTCACCTCCTTGTGTCTCGCGGTCGGATCAATGACTTCTGTCCCCGCCTCAGTCTAGCGAATACGCCCTTCTTGGAGCGGTCAATTGACTCGTTTCCTGGGCCAAAGCGCGCGGCCCGCTCGTGCAGAACCCCGCGCCTGGCACCCTGTACCTTTTTAGAGTTCCAGCCTTGCCTGGGGCGATGCCTGCAGGTGGCCCCTATTTCTCCAAATTCCCGGCCCGTTGCAGGGCCACACAAGCATCAGCCCTGCGTCCCTGGCAACAAGCTTTCATCTCCCGGCTCTTTTCCTCGTTAGGGACACAAAAAGGGGCTAGGGTCTCTTGTGTACCCCCACAGCCACGCCGCCGACTCGCCTGTTCCTCCGACTTTAGAACACAAAAACTGGTTGCACCGCCTGGTTGTGGGTGGGTCCTGAGCCGGCGCCTGCTGCGCATGGATGTAGATGCGCGAAACGGCCGCAAGCGTTTCTTCCAAGGCATTGGCAGACGCCACTCCGCCCACCGCTAATGTAAATCGTTAACGGTTTTCGGCATTTGAGGAGAGGATGGTGGCGTTTGGCGCCTCACCCCGCAAATTCCCCGACATGGACCGTTGACAAAGTTTAATTCGACGACTGACCCCTATCCCCGCCACGCCAGTCGCCAGCACCTTGGTTTTCCCTTGGGCGGTTTCGCCTGGGGCGGCTACGCCTGGCAGATGGAGTCGCCAGACGGAACGAATGCGTCAGCTCCCACCTTTCCAGAAATCCCCTTAAACCTGGGCTTTACAAACAGCCCGCCTCGGAGACAGCATCAGATAAAAAGCAAATCAGGCAGCGGCTCCTTATCATCCCAATGCGCCCTGCTTGGAGCAGCCGGCCGCTCCTTATAATTAAATACTTTCGGCAAAAGTGGTTTCTGCTGTCGCCTTGACATAACGCAACCCTGTGGCGACGTGCAATCCTGCCCCAAACGGATAATCCTACGCCTCACGTCAGCGACTACCTTTTAAGGTGATATAAATCGCCCAAACCCTGTCTGTGCAAGTTGAATCCATTCCTGGGGGTTACAAGTGGCCCCTGTGGTTAAGGCACCAGCACTTGGGCACTCCCAGCCAATGTCATGTTGCGAAATCCATTTAAAATTTTGGTGGTGATTGGTTGGGACTTGGAGAAGCCCCTGCCAAAGCCTTGGCCGCAAGACAGCATGCGACCACCAGGTCGGAAAAGTCCGAAGATCTCGGGTCGTTGGCAAGCGGATCATTTGCATATATATACAGCGGCCTCGCCCCAAAAACCACAACTGTGAATGACTTGCTCAAGCGTCTTGCCCCGGCAGCTTACCTTGTCGAACATAATCATTTCCACAATATTTCCCCCATCTCTGCTTTATTTTCTTCGTCCGGCCACAGCTACAACCACCATGCAGTCCTCAACTTCCCTTTTTATTCCCTTTCTCCTGGCCACCATGGCCCAATCGGTTTCCTGCCAAGCCTTGACCACGGGGCCCACGAAAGTGTGGATGCCCATGGACAAGCCACATAATAGCATCCCGACAGACGCCGAGTCTATCTTTGCCACCACCACCGTGATGGGTGACTCGGCCGTGCCAACGGGAACCACGGAGCTCGTCATCGGCCTTGGCCCTGGGATCACCAGAGGCGACTGGCTGCTCGGCATGTCCATGACCTACATCAGCACAACGGCTCTGCACATGACCTGGAGCGGAGGGGAAACCACTTCGATGGCGTCTGGCACCTCCAGCGGGACCAAGGAGGGAAAGGCGATAACCACGTAAGTGTGCAGACTGGGGTTCCTCTTCGCCTAGCAGCACTTTTGGGGTGTCCCGAATGGTCAAAATAGTTGGCCCTAACAAACTACCGTCGCCAAAAACACAGATTCGCCATGGCGGTGTGTTCATCGACATCTGGGGCAACGAGGGCGTCCTGTATAGGCTCGTACGGCGAGAGCGGCGCCTCCTGGCTGTTCAAGACGGACAAGCCGGACGAGACGCTCTCGTTGCAGAAGTTCACAAGCATGACTCCGTACCCGACGAGGCCCACCATTGGCAAGCTGCCAGTCACCATCCTGGCCGCCCAGGCTACATCGACTCCATCGACATTATCGACGCCGTCGACGGCCAGGACTACCTCATCGTCCACCGGTGCCGCCGCCCCGAGGCAGACTGGGACTGAGCATATGCTTGCTGCCGGCGCCTTGGCAGTTGGCGCGGCAGTGCTGGCACTATAATTAGTTACAATATGCACACCATTTGGACTCGGTAGAAAAGGTCGCTGGGTAGATAATTGAAGGAGAGTACTTCTTATAAGCCAATAAATTTTACCATAGCCATGCGGAGGCAGTGTAGAAGCTGCCCCGACCGCCTATAGATTTTAATGCCCTTATCGACGCTCATCTGCCAATATCTTCATGTCACAACGCCCAGGCATGGGAAGAAAGCAATAAAGATTCTTTTATAGTCCCTCGTGCATAAACTAGCAATTTAGAAAGGAAACCACCGCCAGGCGAAAAAGCAAAAAAAAAAAAAAAAAAAAAAAAAAAAAAAAAAAAGGACGGGGAGGCCCGACATTTAAATTTACCAACTTGACGCCATTCCTAAGACAATAAAAGAAAAGTGATCTCGAATATTAGTACCCTTTTTTCTCTCTTATTCTTTCCTTATTCTTTCCTTATTTCTTTCCTTATTTCCTCCCTTATCCTTATATCTTTTCTTAATTCTTTCCTTTTTTTTATTACTTGTTTATTTTTTCTCGGTTTTTTACTTTTTTATTGTTTTCCTTTGTTATTTTTTCGGTTTTATTTTATAACTTAAATAATAAAAATAAAAAAGGAAATGGGAATATAAAGAAAATAATAAAAAGAAATAAAAGAATAAAAAATGAGAAAAAGAATTAAGAAAATAAGAAAAGAAATATGAAAATAAAAAATAAGAAAAAGAAATATGAAAATAAAAAATAAGAAAAAGAAATATGAAAATAAAAAATAAGAAAAAGAAATAAGAAAATAAAGAAGTAAGAAAAGAACTATTACCGGCATTATCTTTTAACAAATTAAAAAGTATAACTGCTTTGCTTTTTAAGAGAGAAAACGTATATTACTGCCAATATATTTGAGAAGAAAGGCGGGGAATAATCTTTGCATCTCCAGGTCTTCCAGTGCAATCCCTCTTTTTTAATCTGCGTGCCGGAGCGGCATTAAGGTATATAACGACCAGTTTATAATGGGATCCGGGACGGCAAGCAGCGACCTGGTACCGCCAACTATTCCCCAACATCTCATCCACTTGTTTGGCCGGCCACATCCTCATCGTGGGGCACAAAGCCATATCTAGCCCGCGGTCTATCTGCCGATGCCAGTTTTGCAGAAAGGCGTGGCATTAAGAACCACAATTGGACAGCTGGCCCTGATTCTCGTGTTAATTTGCGTCCCACCACTCCCTCAAGGCAAGCATCTGCTTAGAGGACATATCCGTATTGTCTGCCCAAATGGAAGGCAACGTAGGTTGGTTACCTTCAAGGGGGTCCCTTTCCTTGGTTTACCCTTTCTTCGGCGCCGGGCGATGGCGGCCATCGTCGCACTGGACGACGAGCCGTCGGCGTCGATCTGAGAGCCGTCCTCTTCCTCTGGTTGATGGGCATCGGCCGTAGATTGCGGTGGGGTGAAAGGGCCAAATGTGGGTTCCTCGATAAGAGAGAGTGCTTCGGCTGCACCCATCAAGCGGTTGAAAGGAATCTTGACGTTCTTTGCAATATTTCGACAATGCCACGAGCATCGACCGTGCCATTGAGGAAAGGTGTGGCTGTGAAAGCAATAATTCCACATTTGTTGAGACTGGCAATTTCCGGTTGAATTTCGACTCGAAATTCCGCACGATTTGTGCCTCATCCAAGACAACTAGTCCAAACTGGAGGTCGCAGTTAGGCGGCTGCAAATTGCGGGTGGCGTGTGTCTCTTGTGTACCTTCAGAGGTCGTTCGTGGCCTTCTGCCTGAGATAGGCAGCGCCAGCGCTGACAAAGAGATTCTAGCCCTCTTCCAAAGGGTCCTCATGGCCAGGCAAGGTTTCTGATGCCGTTTTGCTGGTAGGTGATATGTCGTCCCCCCTCCCCCCTGGTCCTCTTCTTCATCATGCACAAGCCAAGTGCTTCAAGCTCCTGCCGCTCGCTTTTGCTTTGAGCCATAGAGCTTGTGAACTCACCATCGTCTGCGGCGCCAACCTTGGTACAAACCAGTGGATCGCCATCTGGCATCTCGCCCTCTTCATCATCCATTATTTCTTCCATCATATCCTGGTCGTACTCTTGCCGAACAATGTCGTCCGTACGGGCGGTATGGTTGGAGGTGCCGCTGCTGAATGCGTTGACAACTTTTGGATCCCTTTTGTTGCGAGATTTCAAGAGAGACATATCAATCACGTCCCCATTCGGGCACATGAACTCCTTAGAGCGCCGGAGCCAACCCGCCTGAGCGCTGGCGTACGGCGTGATGATGACAGCCCAGCCAACAGCCGGATCCTGTTTGTTTGTGGCCCACTTCCGCGTCAGGGCATAAAGCTCCGTCCTGTTCAGCATAGCACGCCGCTCCTCAGGGGTGGCTGCTTTGCTCGGAGCGCCGTAACTGATATAAATGTTAAGAATGCCGGGCACATCCTCTGACCAGTCTGAAACGAGTCTCCGATCAGAGAAGATAGCAAGGTAAGAATGGCCGGGTGGAAATCAACGTCGATGCCCTGTTAGCTGAGGTGCAGCTGGTTCAGGAACTTGAACGCAATGTATCCCCATTAACTGATTGTTTTGTCAATGCCGCAAGGGGCGCAGATAAGGCCGCCTTTAAGCGGGCTTTTGTGTCGGAGGTCGCAGATGGTAATGTTTAAAGGGTAGGTGTTACAATGGCTTATCCAGTAACATAAAAAATGAAAGAGAAAAAGAAATAAGAAATAGGAAAAGAAATAGGAAAAGAAATAGGAAAAGAAATAGGAAAAGAAATAGGAAAAGAAATAGGAAAAGAAATAGGAAAGTATCTGAGAGAAGCATTAAAGATGGCACCAAGATCATTTCAATACCTAGATGCTGGTGGCCTGACGTAGAGATTATGTAGACAGGCATGGTTCCCTATTAAGTGTAAATAGAAGATGATAAATATATACTCCGGGGCTCAAGGTAGTAACACCATTGCAGGTTGTGCAACAAACCTTCGATTTGATGCGGGAAGAGTGTGAAATGCCTCTTTTCCGCAGAGCAGTTTATGTTGCGAGCGCCAGTCGCCACGGCTGCGTTTGTAGCGTTGAACGAAGAGCCCTTGTTGGTCAAGTCCATCCCCATGATATTGCACATATGTGTAAGGTTAAGCCGGAACGTGGGCTGCTCTCCCACTAGGGAGTTCCTGGCAAGCTCTTCGGTTGTGAGGTTGTTAAACTCAAGCTGGATCTTTTAGTGATCGTCAAGGGGGATAGCGTCCAGCAGTGTTTGGAGCGGAGGCTGTTGTGAGCCGAGGAAGACATTCAGCAAGTCTTGGTTGCCCATGCTGCGAAAGACCATAGTCTCGAAGTGCCTAGGTTTGGGATAATGCGATTCAGCCACAAACTTCTCGGCCGTTTTGGTGGTGGTGTCCATCTGCCTTCTGACATTGTAGCCTTTGGCTGTGCCAGTTGACAGGGTGGAAGTGCCCATCGGGTCCAGAAAGAACCTCCTATTAAGAGACACAGAACAGTTAGCCAGGGGCAGACGTTCTCCGAATAAAAGTGTTCACTCAGATAACTGCGAGAACATATTGCTACAAGAGAACAAATATAAAGGCCTGTCCCAAACTACGTTGTTTTTTAAAAAACAATGTTTTTTGCACCTGAAATTATCGCTATCACAAAATCACAAGTACACGCGTATAATAACTCGTTAAAATAAGCTTTTAATTAGTTTAAATTTCGTTTTATGTCAATTTTGTAAACTTTATACTGCGTTAAAAAAAGTAATAAACGCCCTGTTTTTAATTCTGGTATGGAAAAAACAAAAACAGGTCGTAGTTTGTGACAGGCCCTAAAAGATAAAAAAAAAATACAGGAAATGAGAAAAAATAAGGAAAAGGGGTGAAAAAGAAAAGATATAGGAAAAGAAGTAATAAGAAAGAAAAAATATAAGAAAAAAAAGATATTAAAAAAGATATAAGAATAAAGATATAAGAATAAAGATATAAGAATAAAAGATATAAGAAAAGAAAAGATACAGGAAAAAAAGGATACGGGAAATAAGGGGAGTTTTGAGTGCCTATGAAGGAGACAACCCGATAGAAAAGTCGGGCAATAGGCGTTCCAATTGCCAGCGTTGTCGGAGTGCGTACTTTTATTTGGCCGCCGTGGGCACGCAACGGCTGAGAACCTAATCCCACCATAAACTTACATAAAAGCCTGTCTCTCAAGCATGGCTGCTTCGGCGGCTGTGGGATCCTACTCTTCTGGGCAGATTGTTGTAATGTCCAGGTCCAGTATGCCAATGTTGAGGCTATCCAGATCGGCGTACAGATGTGGATTGTTGAGAGGTCGGATTTCGGGGGCATGCAGTGCCATGGCGAAGTTGGCGACGGTTCCGTGAACCTTATGCTCGGCCAGCGCGCTGGCACTGATTTTCCCCACGTTGGCTGGAGCTGCTTCGAATATGGGCCAGCAATGTGACCTGATCAAGGGGTCCTGTTTTCGAGACCACACCTTGTTACCTCGTTTCCATCCGCGTTACGGGCGTAGAGGAAGAACCCCACCAAACAAGTTCCCATGTACTTCCTGCCCTCGCCACCGGGTACAACGTATTTGTTAATGGCGGCACGCTCTCCGTTATCCTGAACATACTTGACACGCATGTCCAGGAGTATGAGGTAGATGTAGGCAATAATGTTTCCCTCGATGTGAAGCTGCTCAGTGCTGCCGCCAGCTACTATATCTCTGTGTGACAACGACGGGATTGGCGAAGTCATTGCCCGGCAGATCGTTGAGCTTGTTGAAGAACGCGGTATGGGGAGTGCTGAGCTTCGAAATGGTCTAGCCCACGGCGGCCCCCATCAGCGGCTTCTTCTTCAGGTAGGAGAGGTTCCTGCCATGCATATAGCCAAGCCAGGAAAGCACACGTGATTCTACGTATGAGCCGTGGGTTAGATAGTATCCGTATGTTAACTGACTGGTAGACAAGCATCTGGCAACAAACCTTCGGTAAGCAGCCAAGACCATGGCATGCCAGGTGGAGTCCAGCGCATCAGACACCGCACAAACGCAGGGTTCTTCAAGGCGTCATTGTGGATGTCGAGTTTGATGTTGTTGCCCCGAACTATGCCAGATCCAGCACAGACGGGACTGCTCCAGATCTTGTTGGCGTGGTGCTCGGCATCGCAAAATGTGGGGTCGGAGTGGATAGGTCCAGCAAATTGATAGACATATGTTTTGGGTCTCTCGCACTCGAGCCCAGCAGCTTCGAACTCCGCTCTGAGACAGCACTTCCTGCGCCCTTTGGCGCCAGTTATAGGACTGTAGTTGGCGAGGTTTTTGGGCTGGGACCTGCAAAGCATAGCAGTATCTACCCTCTGGGGCGGGGCTTCCAAGGCACGAAATCCACCAGACCTTGAGATTGAGCCGGAGATCGGCCACCCAATGGGCCGCTAGCAGGCGCACTTGCCGCTTGCTGTGAGTGCCCGCAAGCTTCAGCCGGCGCCGGGTCTTCTCGGGAATCCTTGTCTTGATCGCTGGATTGCTGGGCCTGCTGAGGGGCGTTGCGAGTTGGGCCGCCGAATGGGCGGCTGACGGGCGCGCTTGCAGCCTGAGGCGAGCGTTGGATTGCTGCAGCACCGAAATCAACTTGGATGGCGTGCTGTGAGTCAACGGAGGTGGCGCCGCCATCTGGACGGCTCATTGCCGCATTGTAGGATTGGCCCTCCCTGTTGGGGAGACTAGGCGTTCTGCGGCTCTTCTTGCTGGCAGCCCGGGAGGGCCGACTGCCTGAAGGTGACACAGACCGCTCTCTCTTGTGCGGCTCGTACCCAGCTGCGCCCGGCTCTGGCGCCATTATGGTCCAAATCCTGTCAGATCAGCAGTGTACCTTGCGTGATAGGCGGGATTGCGAAACAAATGGATGGGACGATTGAATGAACCGCCTATAGGAAAGATATTTGGGGCAGCGGATGATTGTAATTGAAGGTCGTAGTGGACGATGTGAAAGAGAAATCCTGTGGCGTTTTGAAAAGTTTTTTAGCAAGTCGCACACTGAATCATAAAAGAAAGGATAACGGGTGACGAGTGTGGATTTTTTTCACACTCTTTCGGCTGATGGAAGGAATAAGGAAAGGTTATGTAATAATTATGGATGGGAACGACCCCGTTCTCGCCGGCCGGTGGAAAGGAATAAGGAGAGGTTATATGACGATTATTAATAGGGACGCACACCACTGGCCGGTTGGGTTAGAAAGGGAGAATTGGTAATCGAAGGGGCGATCCCCACTCTAAGCAACCATGAAACACACCCCGCAAACCCACGAGGTGCCCGCGTGCCTGCGGCCTTATGTAAATGTGTCCGCATGAGGCCGAAAGCAACTTCACAAGCACGTTCGTATAAAAATAAACAACCCAGTGTTAAGGTAAATCCAACATGCCCGACTTAAACCAATATCATACTAACCAACCATAACGCCTAATAACGCCCAATAACGCCCACTTCGAATCGAATATCCAGAGTCTGTCTCGCCCAGTAAAGAACTATTCGCCATCCGCAGTCTCCAACCCTCCGGGCCAGCTGCATGTTTTTATTCCGCGTGTTACCAAAAAACAAGGGGCGGGCACTTGCCAGTATTGCGCAGATCCTCCATCTTCTTGGTGATGTCCTCCTCCTCACCGGTGGCAGCGTTGATGCGGACCAGCTTGGTGACGGCGGCCGACTTGCAGATTATGGGCCACTCGTGAAAAGACCAGTGCGACTGGCCGCACGTGCCCCAGGAGTCTCCCGACCCGGCGGTGGCCGGGAGAAACAGAAACACAGTGCCTTGGGCAATAGAAGCGAAGGCTTGAGAGCAATCCGTCCAAAACTTATCGTCGGCCGTCATGTCGTCGAGAGCGCCTGCGACGTTGGCCTTCTTGGCCGCCTTCATCTCGGCCATGTACGTTTCGTAGTAGCCGCCAGGCAAGAGGTCGTGCAGCGTCTTGTAGCCGACCAGCTGGGGGTAGTCTTTAGCGTTCTTTTGCGCCTTTTTGACCTGCCCCGCGACCGCCGACCAGAAGAGCAGCTTGGAGCCTGCGTTGGCGTCCAGGTGCGCCCTGCAGTCGGCCACGCTCATGGCGGGGACCTTGACGGCCGGGGGGGTGGTGGCTTCGCACTCTGAGCCGCTGCCATCGCCGTCGTTCGATCCCCGCTTGCACTTGGGCTTGCCGGTTTTCGTGGTTCCGGCCCCCGGCGTGGCGGGAGACTTGGGGGTGTCGGAAGTCTTGGGGGCAGCGGGAGTCTTGGGCGGCGTTCCAGCCCCAGGCTTGGCGGAAGTCTTGGGAGTAGCGGGAGTCTTGGGCGGCGTTCCAGTCCCGGGCGTGGCTGGAGCCTTCGGAGGGGCGGGAGTCTTTGGAGCGGTGCCGGTCTTTGGTGCGGCAGGAGTCTCGGGCTTCGTTCCAGCCCCGGGCTTGGCGGGAGTCTTGGGAGTCGCGGGGGGCGTACCGCCGGGCTTGGGCGTGGCGCCACCAGACTTCGGCGGGGCCTTGCTCAACAAGCCACGGCGGTCAACGCCGGGCGCCGGGGAATCCCGGGTCACGGCCAGGGAAACACCAGCTGGCCGACCCAAAGGCCTAGCAGCAGCAAGCGAGATGGCAATGCTGATGAGAACAAGGTGGAGCTTCATTGTGGAGATGGATTCGAAGCGGTAAGGAAAATAAGGGAAAAAGATCTTGTGGTTAAATAGTTTAGCTGTGTGTTTGCTGTTGTGTGAATTCGGATGTTGATGATGATGAGAGAATACTTGTTTGCTAGGGCATGATGGCAAGCCGTCGGGGTCGACTTTATACCAGTATCATGCAGTCTCGGACGCTCCATCTCCTGGTCTTGGCATTTACCAGAACGTCGACCCAGAGCACCTTCATCTCAGGGTGCTACAAAATGAGATCTAATTATGTGCCAGCTCCACAAATTACTCCTGTCTGGCCACAACACAGCACCAGACTCCACTGAACAAGCCCGAGATGTGATTTTTAGTAAGTAAAATGATTCGTTTCGGCGTGACCTATGTCTTCTTTTGTCGCGAAAGCAAAGGTAGTAGAAGCGAATGATAGCTCAGCCTTGTTGCCATGAATGGCGCATACCGTGGCGGAGGAATCAGCCGAGTGGTCGTGAAGACGGGATAGGACCAACAACACGACCCGGATGTTTAGGCAGCTGCCGCTGCGTATACCCAGCCAAAAGAGCTCGTAACTGCCAGCCTATCAAAGTCTCAGGCTTAGTCCCCATCGTCACAGAATGGGGTGACAAGACAACCTAAACTGGTTAGCGCGGCGGAGCTGAGAAAAAACGAAAGCTGAAGAGAGGGGCTCGCCTATTTGAGGGATATCCGCCAGGTGGTATTGCAGGCACGTCAAGCCTTCAGCCCGGGGCTGTACCCGCATGATTATATTGAACGCCGCTTACGTGCGCTTCGCCCCGTCCCCCTCCCGTCCCCGCTCACACACTTTTGAGCACCCACATGTGGACCGCTTGAGTAATAGAAACCTAATTTGTACCTGATGCACGTGCCTGTTTGACGACCCAAATACCTCGTGGCTGCTGTGGGATACGTCTGCCTCCCTCTATCTGCTAATCACCCTTCTCCATCTTCCTTCCACGCCAACCAAAAAGCACATGAAAGCACAGGCAGCAATCCCCAACCAAGCAACCCAAAAAGAAACAGGCTGACAATTGAGATTGTCCCACTATGGAATCCAGCACTCAAGACCTCGTCCGCGAGGCAGTCAAGCTTGCCGAGGCGGACGACGTCGATGGTCTCAAACGCGTTTTGGACCAGTTCCTGTCCTCTCCGCCTAGGCCTGGACCCGGCGATAGCCCCGAGCCTATTATGGACCACATGGACCCGGCCCTCCAGGCCGCGCTCAAGAACGCCAAAGTCGCCGCCGCAACGGAGCTGTTCTCGCGTGGGTGCAAGCCACACCGCAGTAAGTAACAACCTGCCCAGCCCCTTGGGCTTACCTTGCTATCGGAGAGACGCACCAAAGTCAACCGAGCTGACCGAGGACCACCCGTAAAGACTGCATCAGGTCCGCGCTGTCCAGCTGCACACCCGAGACCGGGTTCAACCTGGCCTCCTTCGAGTGCATGCTCGCGCACGGCTGGGACGTCAACGACAACGAAGGCCACACGGGCGACGCGCTCATGATGGCCATCAGATTCTCCAGGTTCCCGCTCGCCGAATTCGTGCTGCGCAACGGCGCCGACCCAAACCGCAACTGGTCGAGCGGCGGCGACTTCATCATGGCCCTCGGCAGGGCCTGCAGCTCCGAGAATGCCCCGCTCGACCTGGTCCGCCTGCTGCTGGAGAAGGGCGCCGACGTCAGGGAGGGCGCGGCCCTGCTGGCGGCCGCATCCGCAGATGAAGGCGGCCGGGCTGACATTCTAAAGCTTCTGCTGGAAGACAGCGCCGGCGCGGCTCTGATAGACGAGATCCCCGCGAGCATTCAGTACGATAACGTCCTAGACGCGGATTACTGGGGTACGCCGCTGCACGGGGCGGCGGCCAAGGGGAATGTCAAGTGCGTCGAGCTGCTGCTTGCCAAAGGGGCCAACAAGGAGATCAGAAACGGCGCCGGGAGAACGCCCAAGGAGACGGCCGAGAAGTTCGGGCACAGCGAGTGCGCGAGGCTCCTGGCGTGAGATCAGGTTCAGGCCCATGCACGTGTGGCTCTGTGTAAAGCGGAGACTGGCCCTAGGAAGCCCGGCATGTAACTGAACGAGCGATTTGTGCTATGCTCACGGCGTCATCATGCTCCCATTCACATGATCTTCAACTCTCTGCTGTCTTTTGTAGCTTTTTCACCGCCTTCACCTTTGCTTTGCGGCAGGTACGGCTACACCCTCCGGCGGGCAGGGTCTTACCTTTGTTAATATCACTATTGACTGTACCAGATCAACCACCGCACATGCCTCCAAGCTCCAGGTGGTGGTAAAACTCAAACATGGAAAGGCTCCACCACTCAATTGTAAACGCCCCATTTACTTTTTCTTTTTTTTTCTTTTCCATCCTTATGTTTTTTCCTTTTCTTTTCCTAGTTCCTTTTCCTTTCCTATTCCTTATTTCTTATTTCCTTTTCCTTTCCTCTTTCCTTTCCTCTTTCCTTTCCTCTTTCCTTTCCTCTTTCCTTTCCTCTTATAAAAGCATTTGACCAGGTTACTTTTATATCCCAGCTAAGCATTAAAATTCATTATATCCCCCTCTGGCAAGGTGGTTTGCGAGTCCATCAGTTCCTCGTCCTGGGCAGACTCCTCGTCCTGGGCAAACTTTTCCTCATCCTGGGTGACGCGCTTTGCTTGGACGCAGACAGAGCGTCGGACTCGTTCTTGTCACGGCGACGCTTGCTCCCGATGGATGAGGATTGGGGCGCCGCTATTAGCGTTGTCGGGTCCTCGGTCTCGGCTTTCGCAGCAAACGCACGCCGCCTGACCTCCCTCGCATGGTCGGCCTTCTCCTCGGCGGTCATCTTCTTGCCCGGTTTCTTGGATGGCTCATCCGCGTTCTCGTTTTCGGGCTCGGACACACTCTCGGGCTCAGACTCGGCGTGGTTAGGCGATGACAGCAAGGCTCCAAGATAGTTGGTGATGGTTGGGAACCTTTGCTTGCGGTTCATGCTGGGCTGGCGAGTCTGCTTCTCTGAGTTCTGGTCCTAGGCAGAGCCGTGGTTCTCTGCTCCAAGATTCTGGGCCGGGGTGCCGGTGTCTTTGGCATTAGGCGGTGCGCTTTTTCTGGCCATGGTTAAATGTGAATTTGAGAATTAAACGCTCGGTAACAAGTGAGGAGCGAGTTAATCGTAAAGGAAGATTATTAGGAATTGCGGCGGCGGGATGCTAAAGGTGAGATTATGTCGCCGGCGCGGGCTCCCGGGTTTGCCCGTCGAGAGGAGGGAGTTTGGTTAAGGTTGCTGTTAAAAGAATGCTTGGTGTTAGGGTGGTGTTGCCGGCATAAGTTCCCGAGTTTGCCGGCCGAGAGAAAAAAGCTTAAGTCAGTGCACCCCGTTCCGGCCACCCCCACTTCCGGCCCCCTAGATCCCCATATAAATTCATATAAATGCACTGTTTTAAGAGCGTTATATCAAATCGGGATAAAATCGTATAAGGAAAAACTAAACGGTTTCATAAAATCAAAGAGTTATATTTTGTAAATATAATAACTGTTGGAATAGCACTGGGGTGCGCGTGCGATCTGTAAAAGGGGGCTCTCACGGAAAGGGCCCGGGTCCTAAAAAGACCCGGGCGGGCCCATGTGAGTTGTCACATAGGAGCGGAGGCCCGCCCTTTAGGCGATCGCCTCCGCGCTTATAAAGGCCATCCAAAGCCCTACCCCAAGTAAACAAATCCCCCCCCCCCCCCCCCATGTATAATGATAGGACTTTTCCCTATATTATAAAGATTTTTATTTATTACTTTTAAAGCTTTTCGATCTATTAAATAAGTCGGGGTACCCCCTGTTGGCCACCCCGCCAGCCGCACGGCCCCGAATCATCGCGCGTACTTCAATTCTACGGGATTCCATTAATTTTAATCCGTTTTCCTTACTTTTTACTGCATTTGAACGCTGGGATGCCCGACAAACAGTATACGGAAAAAGAAGTCAAACAGGCCGTTGCCGCCGTGCAGGCGAGGGTCCCTATCGCAAGGGCCGCCCGATTTTGGGATATACCAAGGTTTACCTTCCGGCACCGACTTAAAGGCACCCTACCTATCTGGCAATTATAGGAATCCTATTAACAGATAGTTCCTGAGCAGGAGAAGCGTTCAGCCGACTGGATTTTACTCCAGGCCTTTTTAGGGCTCCTATCGATATATGCAGAAGTCCGGTTTTTTGCATAAAAGATCCTCCGGCAAAAGGGGACCTCCCAACCCCTCGGAAAGCATTGGGTCCGTGGTTTTTTTAGGCCGATATCCAGAAATCCATACCGGAAAGGCCTAAAAAAGGGGATAGCATTTATCTTTTGCACCGCAATATTAAAACGAAACGGCCAAATAATAAACTGGATTATAAAAAGTTCGAACCGTTCAGGGTTAAAAAAATATTTTTAATAATTAATTACGAATTTTAACTATCACCAATTATAAAAATCCACCCCATTTTTCATATTTCCCTACTAAAACCGGCATTACCTGGTTCAAAAAGCACAAAATTAATAAAAATTAACCCAAATCAGGAATAAGAAATTAAGAGAATCCTTAATAATAAGGTACATTACCGCAAATAATAATATTTGGTTAAATAGGCAAAATAAGGCCAGGAATATAATATGTAGGAAAATTTTTTTTGGGAACTGTTAAAAAATTTTACAAAAATATCGGCAAAAATAATTATAAAAAGGTTAGCAAAAAAAAACTTAACCTGATAATACGCCGCTGCGCGCAACAAAACATTATTATATTAAAAATTGCACTATGAATTAAACTTAGGGCTTTTTATTTAAAAACAAACGCGTTACCATTGCGCTATGCAACCAAAAAAAAATTATTAAAAAAAAATAACAATTAACCAGATTAAAAAAAGACAAAAAGGTCAGGATGAGGAATAATCCCGAAACCAGCCTAATCAAAAGGAAAAAACTCGGGGAACGGAATAATAAAAAGAATAAAGGCCTGCGCAACCGCCTGTTCGGCCTCCTCCCGCTTTACCCGTTCCAATTTCTCCAAATTATCGATACCCTGGAACAGCGCACGCAGCTTTTACTTTAACTAAAAGTTTGTTTATTTTTGTAAATATTTGTTACAACCACAGCTGGCAGGGGACAGAAAGGCTGGGGCTAACCCCCAGCGGAACGCCTTTACCCCGCAGTCATAAAAGCCAAGGGCCAAATAACTAAAGCCAAGCTGGGAAAAAAGTCACGTAATTAGGCACTTACCTAAGCACGGGTGATATATCTGCTATGTAATATAACAGATATAGCACAGTAATATATCCGTTATACAATATAACAAATATAGCACAAATATAATATAGAAAAATTGCCGGTATATAAAGCAAAGGTTTTTTATCATATTAAAATAACTTTAACTGAAACCTTGGCATTAATTAACCTAAATTAGCTCCAAAGCACCCTTTTAGGTAAATAATCGAAACTTTTATTATTATTCCAATTTTCCAAGCACAAGTAACCTTGTGAAAATTATACTGCTTAGCACCTTTTTTAATATACCCTACCTTAAAAGCAAAAAACTATTTGTAACATTTTAATTGATCCTATTCAGTATTTACCGAAAATAACGAGCAGTAACAATTATATTAACCGCAAGTAAAAAACCCGAAAATATTATTATTACTGGCAAACTGTATAATAATTTTTCGGCAGCCATGCAAATATTTATTACAAAAATCGAAAAATTTAAAAAAGTTTAAACCAAACCTTATATTACCGTTAAATTTTACAAATTTCCCTTGCCTGACAAATATAATAAGAAAAAAAGCAAAATCAAAATATTTTTAACCAAATGCAAAAGGTACTTTTTGTTTTATTAAAACCATTTTTAGCAGGAAAAACAAAAAATTATTTATACGGTTATATATTTGAATAATAAGGTTAAAAATTAATTCGAACCTATTTGGTCCAATTATTTAAAAGGGCATAACAAATCCAAAAAAAAAACCAAGCTAATATTTGCTAATTTCGAAAAATTCGAAAAAAAAATTGCAAAAATTTTCGAACAAATTAATAAAAAATAAATAGCTAAAAGAAAATTGCTCCAGCTCTGGCAAAAAGGCCCCGTATTAATTTATATTTTTAAATTTCAACAATTAATTAACAAGCTTAATTGAACAAAAAATACCAAAATAACCCAGTTTTATCAAAAGTTAAAAAATAATATAAAAAACGAACTATTTAAATAGGAACGATCTAAAAATTTTGTCGATTATATTATTATGGCCATTTATATTAATAATAAATTATACAAATATTGCCTCGAAAAAAAAACCTAACAAACCAAATCAGTAGCGCAAAATAATAAAATTAACCAGAAAAAGGCAAAATAGCAATAATCCACGGTTTATAATATATATCCTGAACCCATAAATTTTAATATTAAAATTATATACCAGCAAAAAAAATAAAAGCATATTAGGTTCAAAAATCCAAAGGATGGAAAATATTTTAAATATAAAAAAAAAAAATATATTAAAAAAAATTATTTGCAAAAAAATTAACAAACGGCTATTTTTTGCCAAAAAAATACAAAAAAAAAAAATAAACTTATAATTCCGGCCTTATTCAAAATAATATAATAAGCAAAAAAAAAAACCTGTATTTCGAAGTATCGTTTAGCTAAATTTATTATTTTAATAAAAATTATATAATCCATTGCTTTAATAAAAATACCACAGGGTATTACCCAAAATAATAAATTGCTGCAATATAACGGATCAACCAATCCTGATTTGGTAACCAAAAAAAAATTAGGACAAATACCAACCCCATAATATCCGAAAAAAAGAATAATATAACAGTATATGTTTCGGAAAAATTTAAAAAATTAGCTTAATATAAAAATATATCGGATATCTCGGTTAACAATTCCGAGAAAAATTTAAATATAAATATAAAAATAAAACAGCCTTTAGGCCAAATGTATTTAATACAAGCCTAAAAAAAAAATTAAATTTAACAATACTTAAAAAAATTATAAAAATAGATTTTAATAACAAAAAATTTAACAAATAATAATAATAATATATTATTAATTTTAAAAAATTATAATAAAAATTCGATCAGCAATTAAT
>PYSS01000214.1:0-34813 GCA_003049465.1 Magnaporthiopsis rhizophila
GGTTATTAAACCTTTTTTTCCAGGTATTATTTATATAGCCTGTTATTAATATAAATACCTTTAATAATATAATTAACAAAATTTTTAGGCCTTTTTTTTAACCAGCTTATTTTTTATATTATCCTTTAATTTTTGATAAAATTGAAATATTTTAATATTTTTCGTCCAGTTAAATTTATTAACCAGTTGCTGATATTTGGCAATATAAATAAATACTGGTCCTTTGTGGCACAGCTAAAATAATTTTCTTTCGGTTATTTTTTTTTTGTCCATATGCCCAAATATTTTAGCAACTTTTTCGCCAAACTTATCAAAATCCGCAAATATTAGATTGGTAAACTTGCTTAATTTATTATCCCTTTTAAAATAATCGACTTACACAAGCTTAAACCAATCTTTAATTTTGTTATTAAAGCAAATAATAATATAAGCTATTTTTTAATAATCGTTTTGAAAACTATTCTGGTAAAACTTAAAATAACTTTTGCATTTCGTAAAAAAAATCTTAAATTTGCCTTTTTTTCCGTTATATTTATCTGGGATAAAAAATTTATAAATAAAAAAAATTTTGGGCTGCTTTTTAAATTCCTCGAATTTTTTAATAAAAATTTTTAAAGCAATAATAAAATTATTATAATCCTTATTATTGATAATAACAATCTCAACTTTTTTAGCTGCAATCGATATAATTATTTATTATTTGTACCTTCGGTAAATGCTGAACAGGATCAGTTAAAATATTACAATTATAAGCCTTTTATTTCTAAAATAGGGTATTTAAGGGCGGTATTAAACAATATTAGGGTGCAAAATTGCCTTGCACGTGTTTTAGAATCTGGTAAAACAATTATTTATATTTTGCTTGCCCAAAGGATTGCTTTAAAGCTAATTTAAATTAATTAATGCCGAAACCTTAATTAAAAATTACCTAGCACCGTAAAAATTTTTAGCCTTATATACCCGTACCGTTTTATGCTTGGTAATTAGGGATACTAATAATATATTGGTTTTCCTAAATATCAAAAATATCCCTAGTAATATTTTTAATACGTCCAGCACCTGGCGTATCACTTTATTACCACGTAACCTAATCACGTGGCTTTTTCCCCCACTGGCCTTGCAGGATAAAGGCATCCTGCTGGGGGTTTGTCCCAGCCCTTCTGTCCCCTGCCAGCTCTGGTCGTAACATTTTACAGAAAAATCCGAAAATTGGATAATGCTTTGTTTTAAATTTTCCGCAAATTATTTTTGTAATAATTTTTGTTATTTGGGGTTTAACCGGTACAATTTTTGGTAATTAAATTATATTTTCGGTTTAAGCTTAATTTTGTAATTGAACGATCCATATTTCGAAAATTCTGTTTCTAAACTTTTTTGGAATAATTTCTAATACCGATAATATTTTTCGGGAACATTTTTTAAATACTAATATATTTATTTATTAGGCAAATTATAATTTTGGTTATAATTTTTTGCTATTTTTATTTTTTGGTTATTAATTTTGGTTATATTTTTTTAAATTATAATTTTAATAATAATTTTTTTTATAATCTGTTTTATATTTTTGGGATTTTTTGCTATTAAGGCCGATATTACCTAATAATTATAAATTTGTTAGTATAATTTGCTAAAATTAATTGCCAAATTTTGCAATTATTATAATAATCCTGTTTGGCTTTTATTTTTTATAAATCGGGGCTTATAATTATTGGGCTTTTTTATTTTTTAATAATAATTTTTTTATTAAATTTTTTCCGAAACCCAATTTATTAGGGGATTAAACTTTTTAAACCAGGAAAAATTTAAAATTAGGTTTTTTCCTTTTATATTTATAATATTTAGGATAATTTTATAAATTTTCCCTAAAATTTCGAACCTAAATCGATTTATTTTTGAATCGATTATTTTATCATTATAAATGATTGGTTTTTTTTCCACGGTTCCAAACTTATATGGCTATTATTTCCAATATATCGGTATATTATACTTTATTACTATTTTTAATACAATATAATTTTTATTAAATTTATAATTAACTATTATTATTAATTATTATTTTTATTATATAATTATTTTCCTGATATAAAATGGATAATTTGTTATAATTTTTGCTAGGGTTTTTTTGATTTGTTTTTTTTTATCCATACCAAGCCCTTATTTTGGTAAAATATTTTAATTTTTTGGCTTATACTGATAATCGGGGTATAATTATCCAGTTTGCCAATTTTTGGCTTTTTTTTCGGTATAGCATTTATATTTTGGCTTTTTGCAAGTATAATGCAGCAATAACCCTGCTATATATATTATAAAATAATAAGGTACTAGGGCAACTATTTCCATTTTTTCGATACGGTTTTGTAATACAATTTGCTATTTAAACAGTTATTATTTTTATTTGGGCAGGCCTTAAAATTTTTCGTTATTTTTTATTAAAAACCAGTTATTTTTTAGCTTTTTAAGCAAATAATTATTATAGGTATAATATAAATATTTTGTCCAAAAAATTCCTGCGTGCCCCGGGCTGTTTATCGCCAAATTTTTATAATTTTTACTAATTATATAATTTTGCTAATATAAAAATGGATTATTTTTTTAATACCGTGCCTAATATATATTTTTTCCATAATATATAACGGTTTGGTTATTTTGGTCCCAATCCAGGCACCGATCGTTATTTTTTATTACGGGTATTTTGCAATATAATTTGCAATTTTCGGATTTTTTCGGATTATTAGGCCACATTTCGAATAATAAATATACCGGTATTTTATAAATATAAGTATAAACCTTTTAATAAATTACTTTATTTTATTTTTAAGCATAATATACGTTTTTTTTGCTTATTATTTTTATGCGCTGTTTTTTGTATTTTTTGGGGTTTTTTTTTTGCGGATGCCCAAAATTTGCCCAGCTTAAAATTCTTTTTTTTAATCTTTTGGTTAAATATATTTGTCCAAATAATTTTTGGTTCATTCTAATATTAATATTAAGGTTTTTTTTATTATTATTTTTAATAAATATTTCCGATACTCCTTTTTAAATTAATAAGCTTTTAAATACCGCTAAAATTTGCTAAATAGTATACCGTTCTTTTTATAAAATTTCGGTACTATTATTAATAACTGTACCGGCTATTTTTAATATTTTTTGCTTTTTTAATTTGCTAAGCTCGGTTATTATGGGTATTTTATTTAACCTGTTATTTTTATATTTATCGTAATTGGTTTTCGACCAACTGATCCGTTGGGTAACGGTAATTTTTATTAAAGGTACCAGTTTAATTTGTTTTTATTTAATTTATACATAAAGCATTTATTATTAAAATAATAAATTTAGCTAAATAAAGCTTTTAAATATAAAGCTTTTTCCTGATTTATGTATCGATAGCTACAAATTGCCTTTAAGGATAATTTTTTTAATATACCCTTATTATTTGCATTTAAAGCAGTTTCTGTTTTTAATATTTTATTATTTAATATATTTTTGTTTTTTGTGCTGTTTTTTTTATTATTAGGGGTATGTAATTTTTATAAACAAATTTATAAATTTTAAATGCATTTTATGCGCAATGGATTATTATTATTTGGCTTTTTTTTGGTTTGTTTTATTATTTTATTGTGCTAATTAGGATTATTAAACCTTTTTTTAGGTGTTATTCGTACAGTTTGTTACTAATATACATGCCTTTGGTAATATAATTAACAAAATCTTTCGGTTTTTTTTTAACTAATCTGTTTTTCATATTATTTTTTAATCCTTAATAAAACTGAAATATTTTGGTATTTTCTGTTTAGTTAAATTTATTTATAAATTGCTAAAATTTAGCAGCATAAATAAATGCTGATCTTTTTTGGCGCAGCTAAAATAGCTTTTTTTCGGCTATTTGCTTTTTATCCATCTGCCCGCATATTTTGGCAATTTTTTCGCCGAACTTATCGAAATTCGCAAATATTAGTTTGGTAAATTTATTTAATTTATTTTTTTTTTTTAAAATAATCGGCCTATATGGGTTTAAACCAGTTTTTAATTTTATTATTAAGGCGAGTGGTGGTATAAGCCCTTTTTGATAGTTATTTTGGAAACTGTTCTGGTAAAATTTGAAATAATTTTTGCATTTTGTAAAAAAGGTTTTAAATTTGTCTTTTTTTTCGTTATATTTGTTCGAAATGCGGAATTTATAGGTAAAAATAACCTTAAGCTATTTTTTAAGCTTTTTAAATTTTTTGATAAGAATTTTTAAAACCGTAACAGGATTGTTATAATTTTTGCTATTAATGATAATAATTTCGATTTTTTTAGCTGCGGTTAATATAATTATTTATTATTTGTACCTCCGGTAAATGCTAAATAGGATCAGTTAAAATATTATAATTATAAGCCTTTTATTTTAGGGTAGGGTATTTAAGGGCGATGTTAAGCAGTACTGGTTTTACAAAATTATTTTGTATATAATTTGGGGTTTGGTAGGAATATTATTTATTATTGCTTGTTTAAAAGGGTATTTTAAAGCTAATTTAGGTTAATTAATGCCGAGGTTTTAGTTAAAAACTATTTTAGTACCTGGGAAGCCCATTTTTTTATAATCGGACATTTTTTTACTAAATTTCCTTGGATTTGTGGATCTGCTAATAAATCCAGAAATCCCACATTTTGGATCTGTGGCTTTGTTAACAAATCCAGAAAGCTTTTCTTTTGGATCTGTGGCTCTGTTAACAGATCCAAAGATTTTTTTGTGGTTATGTAACTTTTCACGTTTACCCTGCCGCGGGGTTAAGGCGTAATGCTGGGGGTTAGCCCCAGCCCTCCTGTCCCCTCCGGGCGTAGCACGGTCGTAACATGCTGTAGGGCCCTAAGCAAATTGTAATTATAGGCTTGTTATTTTAGTAAAGGGCAGCCAACTCTGTTCCCTTATATATTTTCCGACACCAGTACCGCGGGTACGTACCCTAACCTTAAACTAATTATATAATTTAGCCCTAACCGGTATAGGGGCTACAGGGTAAGTTACCCTATTACATGCAGTAATTGTTTTTAATAATAATAATTAAAAAAATTACTAAATAAATAAATAACTTGGTATAAGTAATATAAAAGCTTAAGGTTTTAGTTTTACGGGTTTGCCACCCTTTTTAATAATCCCTTTATAAATTTAAATAACCATTCAAATACCAGGTAATATATTAATATACCTATATATTCCCGATAATAAGCCAGCCAGCAAAATTAATATATTAAAATGCAAATCGTTAAAAAAGCTCCTATTATATGGAAATAATAAAAGCTTGTTTATAGTTTAAAAATAATCGATTAGTTATAAATTTTAAAAAAATACAAAATTTATCGGTAATAGCAAAAACCAATTCGAATGTATCTGGATATACCTAATTCCAAGTATTTAGGCAGTTATATATATTTATTATAAATATAAAAGGGGTATAAAAGTTTTTTATAACCCGACTAAATTTTTTTAATACCTAACCGAAATATTTGATAATTCGCTTAAATAATAATAAATCCTGGTACACCTGAAAATATTTAGGATAAAAAAAACCAGCCATTTAATATTTTCCTGTATTTTCTTAAAAAGGAATTTATAATAATAAGCGGTTTAAATTAATCGGAAAAAATTAAGGTTAATTATTCTAAACCCAGTGTATTATACCGGATCCAAAAAGCTTTTATAAGATATTTAAGCAAAATTAGCTTATATAATTATATGGTCGAAATGTTTTAAATAATTATATAAAATCTGGAAATAATCGATATAAAATAGCGCTTTTATTATAATAATCCACCCGTTAATATTTTGCTTTTAGCTACGGATGAAAATAATAATACCCAAATGGCGGTGGGAAATATGCAGTTTATATTAAAAAATGTTACAATCACAGGCCTTCTGCTACTAAGGTAGGGCACCTAGGGGCGGTGTTGAGCAGTACTGGTCTTGCAAGGTCGCCTTGCACGTGATCTGGGGGTCTGGTAAAAACGTTGTTTGTTATTGCTCGCCCAAAGGGATGCCTTGGAGCTAACTTAGGTTGACTAATGCCGAGGCCCCAATTAAAACTACCTTTAGACAGGGCAGAAATGTCCTTTTATATATTTGTGACCCCTCCGTGCCATGCCTGTGCTATATGTGCTATGTTTATAACTAATATAGCCTGTGCTATATATGTGTTATGTTTATAGCCAATATATCACCTTGGTTAGGTAAGTGCCTGATCCTGTGACCCCCTTTTTCTTTGGCCTTAGTTATTCGGCTTTGGCCTTCCTGACTGCGGGGTAAAGGCGTTCTGTTGGGGGTTAGCCCCAACCCTTCTGCCCCCTGCCAGTCGTGGTCGTAACAAAAAAGGTTAAAAATAATATAAAGGTAAATGCAGTGGGGGAACCTAATAAGCTATTTGGGCTATTTTGCAAAAAATAAAAATTAGGCGGGAAAAAAAGGTACATTACTGTTATAGCAAAATAAAGTATATATTTAAAACCTGCAAATTTTTCCTA
Organism: Magnaporthiopsis rhizophila; assembly: GCA_003049465.1. Classification (NCBI taxonomy): domain Eukaryota; kingdom Fungi; phylum Ascomycota; class Sordariomycetes; order Magnaporthales; family Magnaporthaceae; genus Magnaporthiopsis; species Magnaporthiopsis rhizophila. The sequence goes on from PYSS01000214.1 coordinate 6,499, forward strand.
ATTATTAGATTATAGGCCGATATAATTTAAATTATTACCAAAAAATGATTAACACGGAAAATAAATAATTTCCGGTACAAATTTTAACCGGGAAAAAAGGATATAATAATTAAAATAATATCAGATTAATATTTAATGAATAATAAGCGGCAAATTTAAAAAAAATTAAACGAAATATAAATAAAATACCTTTTATTATTCCTGTAATTTTTAATAATTATTATTTTATCGATATATAGGTTAATATGCGTTATAATTATTATATTATTATAAGCAAAAGTTTGTGATAAAATTGCAAATAAAATAGGTATATTTTAATATACCAAAAATATTAGGATTAATTTTAGGGCATATAAGGGTATTTATTAGGTATATAGCTAAATATTAAATAAATATTAACGGATAAATATTAATAATAGCTTTTTATATTATTCCGGGAATATTTAAAAATATAAGTTTAGGATTGCTATGGATAAAATATAAGGGAATAATATTTAATTTATATGCAATTTTTTTTGGATTAAAGCTGAAAGGGGTATGGTGGTGACAGATTTATAATACCAAATTTGAAATAAAAATAAGCCCATTTTAATTATTATAAACCAGTTTATAATAATTTATTAATATTACAGCCCTGGTGCGCGGTATCCTAGTGTCCTGCATATGGTGAAGTGGGTCGTTTTAGGGTTGCGTGGTATCCTGCTTGCAATGCTCGGTCTGATTTTAAAATATTATTATATAATCGTTTGTGTTTAATTTGTGCGCATCCAATTGCATCTGTTTAAACCGAGCACCCTTGTTGCAAATGCAACACTATTAATTATAATTTGTGCACAGCCCCATTAATTATATTATTAATTATTTTAGAGCCGCTAAAATATGGATATTGTTTAAGGTTAATATTTTAAATAAAATTGTTATTTATTTATATGGATCGCAAATTGCATTTTTTTGTAACAAATTTTTTTTTATTAATTTTGCATTTTTATAATGGCTTTTGTATTTTTCTTGTTCAATAAAAAGGATTGTGCAATTTGTTTTCGTTTTATCGATTATCCTTTTTCAAAATATATTTATATTACCGGTATAAGCAAGTAATTTGGTATTATTGTTTTTATACCAATCGCTTCTTATACGGAACAGTCCATTTTACGGCCCAACATTTTCGATACTGTTGCCGGTATTATTAAAATTTGCAAGCACGATCTTTGTAATAATTATTATATTTAACATCCTATTTTTTTGCCTTCTTTTTTTGTGCTTTTTTTAAATAGCACCCCTTTTAAACGGATCCCAAAAAATCCACTGCCCTGCAGGCCGCTGCTGCTATTATTTAATTATTACCTTTGGTATTATTGCTTTCTTTATTATTTTAAAGATTAGTATTGTTCGCAAATGCCGCCTTTTTTTTCAGTTACATATTTATGCTGTTGTTATTATTATAATTTACGGATCCCGAAAAAGCTATCGCTAATATTTCGGCAACTGCCAAAACGCTTATAAATTTGTATCAAAAATAATTGTTATTATTGCAACCAAAAAAAGTATTTGTAACAATTTTGTTAGTTTTGGTAATAGGTTCCCACCCTTTTTGATCCAAATTTATACAGGGTTACCTAATTATGGTTTTATTTTTTCTGTTACTAAATTTTATTATGGTTTTAATCGCGGTATTTTTAAAATAATCCTTTAAAATATAAAAGCTTAAATAAAAATATATGTATCGCGCTTTTGCAATATATATATTATTATATATATTTCTTTTTTTTCTGGTATTAAAAATTACTGGGTTATATTTAATACCAATACCGGTATTAAAACAATTTCCCTTATAAAAAAGGCCAACGAAGGGTTTGGTATTTTGAAAAACAGTTCTTATTTTTTATCGTAAATCCATAATATTGGGGATATTTTTTCCTTTTTGGATATTTGCCCTTATTTTTTCCGCTTCGTTAATAGCAAATATTATCTGCATATTTTATTGGATTAGGTTTAGCATTTTATTATGCGCAATATATTACAGTTTCGGCCAATCAATTTATAGGTTCCGATATTTTATAAGGTTAAATATTACGGTATGGGTGCAAATAATTTGTGCTATTGCAAAATAAACAAGGTTTGGTGCGATATTTTTATATATTTTTTTTTTATATACCCTTTTTTATTATAAAACAGTATTTGCATTTTACGCTTTTATGTAAAACTTTTATAAAGGTGGATATGGATTTTTATCAGCCAAAAACAGAGGTATTTGCTGCAACATTTGGTTAATTGGTATTTCGATTTAATTTATCTGCATTTAAAGTATTTATTATTATTTTAAGATCCGAAAAGCATTTTTTGCCTGTTATAAAAGTGCGGGGAATTAGCTTTATATTATTTTAATAATAGGATTAATTATAAAAAACTATTATCTTTTTTTTATTTGTGTTATAAAAGCCTCCAACTCTTTTATTATAAATCTGGTATGCTTTACCCTTTATTTTTCACAAATAGGGGCTTTATTATATGCATATATATACAATTTCCTTCCAATTAAAATGCATCCATATTATAATACCCATATAGGTTTTTATTTGCCAAATAAATGCAAAACAATCCCCAGCTTTCGAAATGTACTTTTTTCAAATACTTATCCATTATTAAAAAATTACTTTAGCACCCCAGCATTTATTTATAATATTTAAGTATATTTTTATCATGTTACAAACGGTTCTCTGCTCCTAGGGTAGGGTACGTTAGGAGAGGTGCTGAGCAGTATGATTTTCATAAGGTTGTTTGTGCTGGGGGAACTGGGTAGTAATAAAGGTTTCGATTGTTTGCCCAAAGGGATGCTTTGGAGCTAATTTAGGTTAACTGATACCGAGGCCTTAGTTAAAAACTATTTATCATAATAGAAACCCCTTGCTTTATATACCAGCAACCCTTTCCTATTAGGTTTGTGCTATATTTGTTATGTTTATAACGAATATAGTATTGTGCTATGTTTGTTATATTTATAACGAATATATTACCATACTTAAGTAAGTACCTGGTTACGTAATTTTCTTTTTTAGCTTGGCTTTAATTATTTGGCCTTTGGCTTTCCTAATTGCAGGGTAAAAGTATCCCGCTGGGGGTTAGCCTTAGCCCTCCTATTTTTTGCCAGCTGTGGTTATAATATCAGGTTTCCCTTTTTAGGCCAAATTCCTTTGGCCAAAACCTGCAGTCCCGTCCTTCTATCAGCGATAAATACTTTCCTTCCTTATTATTTTCCGTCCCTCTTTTTCTAACAGGATATTTGGTTGGGTATAAAAGCATAAACCGGCGTTTTTGACCGTTTATTGGGATAATTTTTTTGTTTTTATTATTTTATCCCCTATTGCTATGCCTTTTTGTTCCAATTGTGAGGCCAACGGCCTTTTTCAGTGTAATGCATTTTTTTGTAACCAATTATGCTATAACCGGTATGTTCGATTTGGTTGCTCCCGTTATAACGTTTTGGGCCCGTTACCTAAACACCTCCTTATTTATAGCACCCAATACGCCCGTCTGAAAACGGAGCTAAAAGCTGCAAAAAAAAAGCGTTGGTCGATAAATGCAAAAATCGAACGCTTTTGCAAACAAAAAAAACAGTGGCGCAAAAAATTAATTTGTGCAATCCGCTATAAAATTGATAGTATGGAGGAGCTGGAACAGATCGAGCGGGAAAAAGCCGAAAAAGCGGCCGTGCAGGTTTCTGCCGTGCCTCCAAACTTATTATTCCCCAACTTCCTTTTTTTACCTTTTGGTTGGGATAAGCTTGGGGTCCATCCGGACCTTAACCTGTTTGCCTTTTTTTAACCGAATAAATTAACAGGCTTTTAATATTTTCCTTAAATTGCATAGTATAATAGTAATGTATCTCGATTTTTATCAAAAAATCCTGGGTTTAATTTTTAGTATAACCTTTAATATAATAATGCTTTGTTATTGCAATAATGCATTATCGGGTTAAATTTTTTTGTTATTTGTTAATCTTTTTATAATTGCTTTTGCCGATACTTTTATAAAACCTTTTGGTAATTTATAAGGTTCGTTTTTTTTCCCCATATATTATGCTTATATCCGTACCTTGCCCATTTAACTAAATATTATCATTTGCAATAATATATTTTATTATCAAGGATTTTTTTAACTTCCCACTTTTGGTTTGGATCGATTTTCATTAATTTTGTGCTTTTCGAACCAAATAGTGCCGGTTTTAGCAAAAAAACGTAAAAAACGGGATAAACTTTTATAATTAGCAATAATTAAAATTCGTAATTAACTAATAAAATTACCTTTTTAACCCTAAACGGTCCGAATTTTTTATAATCCAGTTTATTATTTGGCCGTTTTATTTTAATATTGCAGCGCAAAAAATAAATGCTATCCCCTTTTTTAAAGGTTGGTTTTTCGAGCTTTTTTTTATTTACCTGGATAAATATATATTTCCGAAACTTTTCAAACTTTTTTTACAAATATTTGTATAACCTGGTCATTTTGGTAACCTATATTTCCGTTACTAAAGCATTTTTTCCTGCTTTAAGTTTCTTATACACCATAAATATAAACCTATAATTTGCGAAAAACGGCGTTATTTTTATATTTTTGTATACCGAACTATTATAAATAAACTGGGTTATAAAAAATAATTATACCCAATTGGTTTATTTATAATTAATATAATAATATAAATATTATTTTATAATTTGGTTTATTCGTTCCATTTATTTATCCGTTTCGGGATAATAAATTGTTAATAATATATATTTTGCTCCGAGTTTTGCTATTAAAACTTTCCAAAATTTGCTTATAAATAGTTTATTTTGATCCGTGATTAATTTGTTGGATATTCCGTATTTCGATATCACGTTTCTGATAAAAATATATATTAGCTCCGTAATATTGCTGTTTTTTTTATAAAATAGGAACAGGGCATATTTGGTAAGCCTATTTATTATTATTAGGATACTGTTATACTGAACATTTATTAATAGCTTTTTTGATTTGGAAAGTTTAACCACAAAATTTATCGTAATTTTTTGCTATACTTTGCTAAATACTGGTAAAGGTTAAAATAATCCGTAAGGTTTATATTTGCTGGCTTTATTTTTTGCACAGCTTTTACAATTTTTAATTGCCTTCCGTATTTCGGCGCGGGTTTTTGTAAACCCGTAATACTGATAAAATTTTTTCCAGGTTTTAATAATCCTTTAATATTTATTAGCTATTTGGTTATAAATTTGTTGGATTTTTTCTGGGGTTTAGCTTTTTTATCGGGTTATTTTAGCCAATGCCCGTTATACCGGGATTAGGGATCTGTTTGGTTTTTTAGCCAAAACTGCGCGTATTTCTGGTGGTATATTTATTTAATGGTTTAATTAACAGTTTAAAGCATCCGTTTGGCTATTTTTTAACCTTTTCCTAATTTTAATTCGAAAATTATAATTTTGAAAAAATTAATTTTATTGGATTTATTTTTTATTTAGCATTTGGCTAATGGTGAACTGTAACAGGTTTTTATAATCGGTGTATACCATTATTTAATAATTGGTTCCGCACAAATATATCTTTTATTTTTTTAAAATTTTGATAATAATAAGGAGCTTTTTATTGTGGATTTGATAATTTAGCTTAAGTTTATTTAATTTTTGCAAAAAAAACGCGCAAAAGTGCAGTTTTTTTTGATCGTTTCGTTATTTTAGTTATTTTTCAATAATAAAATCCAATATATTAATTTTAATTTCAAAGGGTTTTTTTGGATCTGGCATTGCTAGTACCAATATTTGAATAATAACTTTTTTTAGCAAATCAAAAGCTATTTATTTTTATATCCCCTAATAAAATTGGGTGTTATTTTTGGTAAAATCCGTAAATAATATAGCCTTTTTGTTAAAATTTTGGATAAATTTTCGGTAAAAATTTAGGAACCCCAAAAAACTTTGCACTTTTTTAATTGTGGTAAATATAAGCCAATTTTTCACCGCCTGTACCTTTTTGGGTTCCATCCGAATTTCCCCTTATTTAATAACAAACCCGAAAAAAATTACCTTTAAAAAATGCCATATATATTTATCCGGGTTAACCAGAAACTTTGCATCCTGCAATTTTTGTAACACCTTATACATATGCTATTTATATTTTTCCAATATATTTAAAAAAATCAAAATATTATCCAGGTATGCAAAAACAAAAATATCAAAATATTTTTATAATATATGGTTAATTATTCGCTAAAATATGGCTGGTGCATTAATAAGCCCGAAAATTATTACCAATAATTCGAAAATTTTAAGTTTAATTCGAAAAATAGTTTTTTATTTATCCCCCTTTTTAATTTTTAACAGGTTATAAGCTTTGCATAAATTTAGGGCTATAAATTACCTGCTTTTTCCAAACTTATTTTTAAATTTGTTAATTAAAAATAAAGGATACCGATCCTTTATTATTTCCTGATTTAACGGATAATAATCGATATATATCCGTTTTTTCCCGTTTTTTTTGGGAATAAACAAAATTCCATATTTTATAAAAAAATCGAAAAATTTAATAAATTCTTTCCTAACTTCCTCCTTTAATTATTTTTGCAACAGCTTTTTTTATTAAAAGTTTAATTAATACAGCTTTTGGTATTTAAATTATACTTCCGGTTTAAATTTAATTTTATAATTAAACGGTCCATATTCCGGTAATACCATTTCCAAATTTTTTTGGAATAATTTTCAATATTTGTGATATTTTTTAAAAATATTTTTAAATCCATTTTTGATAATTTTTTGCTTATCGGATTTATTTATATTTATATTTATTAGCATTTCGGTTAATGCAGTTTGCCAAAACTGATTATTATATTTTGTTACCGTTGCAGTTACCTTTTTTGGCATCCGATTTTTATTATTTGGGGCCCGTGGTTATTGGGCTTTTTTGCTGGTTAATAATAACTTTCTTTATTAAATTTGTTCGGTAACCCAATTTATTAGGGGATTATATTTTTTGAGCTATAAAAAACCTAAAATCAGATTTTCCCTTTTTATATTTATAACATTTAGGATTATTTTGCAGGTTTTTTCCAAAAATTAAAATTTAAAATAATCAGTTTTAATATCGATCCTTCCTTTATTAAACGTAACTAGCTCCTATTCCACTGTTATAAAATTATATGGTTCCTTTTTCCGATATATCAGAATACTGTACCTTTTTACCATTTTTGGCAAAAAATAGTTTTTTTGGGCTCCGCAATTAATTATAATTCTTATTTTTCGCCCTTTCCAGTATATTGTTATTTTAATATGCTTATACTGATCGGTAATTATTATTGTTAGGAATTTTGCTAATTATTACCCTACCCGTGCCCTATTTTTGGGTAAATTCCCTAATTTTTTGCTTAAGACGCCTGCTGCCGGGCCCCAACTATTCCTATCGATCGGGCAAACCTATTTATCCAAACCCTCGCTTTTTTTTCCATATATACTTTGCACTCCGGTTTTCTGCACATCTAATATATAAAAATTCCTGCTAAATATATTATAAAATAAACTGGTAATAATATAAAAATTACTGCAAAATTTTTATAATTTATTTTTGTTATTTACCATTTCGGAAACTGGTATTCCTATCATAGGTACTGCACTGGTTCTTCTCCTTTTTTTTGTAAAAAAAAATCGTATTTCAGCTTTTTGGCTATATATTACCTATAATTATTATATAAGCACTCGGCCCAAAAAAGCTCATTATAATAGCCCGCCTCGGGGCCCATATTTTTGTAATTTAACACGTATAATTATGCTAACCATTGGTCCAGGTTTAAAATAACCTCGAATAATATCCTATAATAGATAACTAACTGGTTATCCCTTAACCAATCCAAAAGCTTCCTTTTATTATTCTGCGCCGGTTTTTTGCGTATCAAACCACCAATAGGTTTGGGCTAATCCCAAAATTATCAATTTATTTCCAAAAACCTAAATAAAATATACGCTTTTTGTATTTCCTTTTTAGTTATAAAGGGTTATTTTTCCATATTAATTAGTTATTAATTAAATTTTTGCTGAAATTTTTTAAAATCGACCATATATTGTTTTTTGCTGGGTTCCCCGTTATTAGGGTCCATTTTTGTAATTTTCCAGTATTTTATCAGGTCCAGCTTTTTTTCCTGGGCTTGTAACAAATATATCTGGCCCAAAAGCAATTCCACTTTTGTATTTATATTTAAGCTTTTTTTAAAATCGTTAACCAAAATATTTAACACGCTTTTATACCGGGCTAATTTTTTAAATTTTCTGCCTTATCCGGTAAATTTTTTCGCTATTAGTATACAATTATTGCAGTATTAAACCCCCTTAAATTCCTCCGAACATTGGGCCGTTTTATTATTATCCCAGGATTGGCCAATTTATTGCAATATGGCAAATTATTGCTTAGGGTAATACCTTATAGCATTTTTATCGAAATAATGGGTTATACAGTTCCTATTAAAATAATAAGTTTAACTAAATAATGCTCCAGGGCACAGGCTTCCTTCCTCCATTTATTCGGTCGTTTTGGATAAATTTGGGATTATAAGCTAATAGCCCTTTAGCGCACCTTTTTGGTAAAAAATAGCCGTTTATCGGTTTTTTTGCGGACAATCTTTTTTAATATATCCCTTTTTTTTATATTTAAAATATTTTCCATCCTTTGGATTTTTAAACCTGATATATTTTTATTCCTTATATTGGTATATAATTTTTGCACTAAAATTTATGGGTCCAAAATATGTACCGTAAGCCGTGGATTATTATTATTTTGTTTTTTTCTGGTTAGTTTTGTTATTTTGCGCTATTGGCTTGGTTTGTTAAGCTTTTTTCTCGAAGCAATATTTGTATAGTTTATTGCTAATATAAATGATCGTAATAATATAATCGATAAAATTTTTAAATTGTTCCTATTTGGATAATTTATTTTTTATATTATTTTTTAGCCTTTGATAAAATTGGGTTATTTTGGTATTTTTCGTTTAATTAAGTTTGTTAACCAGTTGTTGGAATTTGGAGATGTAGGTTAATGCGGGGCTTTTTTGCCGAAACTAAAACAGTTTTTTTTCGGCCACCCATTTTTCGTTAACCTGTCCGAAAATTTTAGCAATTTTTTTACCGAATTTTTCGAAATTGGCAAATATTAATTTGGTTTTTTTCTTGGATTTATTATACCCTTTTAGGTAATTAAACCAAATGGGCTTGAACCAGTTCTTAATTTTGCTATCCAGGCGTGTGGCTATATAGGCGATTTTTTATTTTTTTCGCTGGAAATAATCTCGATAAAACAAAAAGTATCCTTTGTATTTGGTTAGGAATATTTTAATTTTATTTTTTTTTTTATTATATTTGTTAGGTGAGAGAAATTTGTAGAATTTGACGGTAATATAAAGCTTGTTTTAAGCTTTTTTAAATTTTTCGATTTTTGTAATGAGTGTTTGTATGGCCGCCAAAGGGTTGTTATATATTTTACCGGTAATAATAATGCTTTCGGGTTTTTTGCTTACGATCGATATAATTGTTACTGTTTGTTATTTCCGGTAAATACTGAACAGGATCAGTTAAAATGTTATAAATAATTCTCTGCTTTTAGGGTAGGGTATATTAGGAAAGGTGCTAAGCAGTATAATTTTTATAAGGTTATTTATACTGGGGGAACTGGATAATAACAAAAATTTCGATTATTTGCCCAAAGGGATGCCTTGGAGCTAACTTAGGTTAATTAATACCAAGGCCTTAGTTAAAAACTATTTATTACAATAAAAACCCCTTGTTTTATATACTAGCGACCCCTCCCTATTAGGTTTGTGCTATATTTGTTATATTTATAGCGAACATAATATTATGCTATATTTGCTATATTTATAACGAACATATCATTATGCTTAGGTAAGTACCTGGTTACGTAATTTCCTTCCCCAGCTTGGCTTTGGTTATTCGGCCCCTGGCCTTCCTAACTGCGGGGTAAAGGCGTCCCGCTGGGGGTTAGCCCCAGCCCTCCTGTCCCCTGCCAGCTATGGTCGTAACATATCATTTAAAAGCACATTATTAATAAACAAATATTTTTTGGTATTATTAAAAAGGAAGGTATTCCAATAACCGCTTATATAATTATATAAGGCTAAATTTTTGGCCCATATTATTTTAAATAACCTTATTGTGCCATACAAACACAATAATTTGGGCCAGCCTATAATAAATAATATTAGCCTTGTATCGGTTAGGCCGGCAAAAACCCCCCCGGGGGCCCCTTTAAAATAGGGGGGTTAAACCAAAACCGTATCCAAACAAAATATCACAGGGTACCGAAATCTTTTTCTGGTTTTAATACCCCGAAGCGCAAATAAAAGGGGGGTAAAAATTCCCCGCTTATAAAAATCCCCCCCCCCCGGAGCAAGCAAACAGAAGGTGCAAAATAATATCGCTTATTTTATTTTTTATAAAGGTTTTTCTGTATCCATTTAATAATTTTTATAAAAAAATCCCATATTCCGTTTAGTTTGAAACTAATATATTTTAAAACAGATATCCGGAAAATATTATTAGCATAAATTTTGATACTATTATAATAAATAATCAAATTTTATAGTTAAATAGCTTTGAATAAAATAAAAAAATACCTTATAATTTGTTATTTTCACGGTTTAAAACCAGAAATTTATTTTAATATTTTTCCGGAAACCTTTGGGTTCGGTTATTAACCTGCCGATATAATAAAACCCCCCCTTTTATTTATAAAGGTATTTCCACGCTGCAAATTAATTTTTTATCCAATTAATATTCGGATAAAATTTTCCAATATTAAAATGTTTCGGGCTTTTAATATTGCATTTTCGAGATCAATTTTTAATAATATGGAAATATTTGGTTCCATTTTTGTAGTTTTTTTGAACAGCATAATATTTGTCAAATTCGAACATTTTTACCCCGATAACAAATTCGTTATCGGTAAATAAATATTTCGGATATATAAAAAAGATTAATTTGGCCGCTAATTGGAAAAGAATATTGGTAGCGGCTGCGGGATTAATAATATCAAGGTTATCTAATTGCTGATTTGCAGGTAATATTGGGTTTGCTTTTTGTATAGAAACGGGGGTCTCCATTAATAGGGAAAATAATAAAACGAAGGATACTGGCACGATCTGTGCGTCGTATTAATTTTCGAAATTATCCACGAAAAGGTTGAATAAGGGAAAAAAAGGGAAATGGGGAAGGAATGACATCCCCCAAAATTGGGAGGTGGTAAAATCCATTGCTGCCTGCTTTGCTGCCTGGAACACCATAAAAAAAAATCATCGAGGGTGTCCTGTCCTTTTTATACTTTTCTTCCGCAAATACCAGGGCTGATTTAATATTACCGATAATAATAAAGCGGAAATAACTAAAAGTTTTTTATAATATTATTATAAAAAATAATAAAAATTATCCAAACCATAGCCCTTATTGCACTAATAATATTTTATTTAAATTTAAAAAAAAAATTATCAAATTTATAAATAAAGGATAGGTATATACCAGTTGTTTATTAATAACAGCACCAGTACTGATAATAAAAAAGCCTAAAAAGGATAATGCTTATGCATGGATTATAAGGCCCTAAATAATATTTTTTAATATAATTGTTATTTTTTCGTATTAATAAAAAAATATTACGAAATATAATTAAAGTATAATAGTTTATAAAAAATGGATATACAGGCAACTTTTTATAAAATTAGGATAGCAAAAGACCAAAAGCATTTTATAATATTTATAACCCGATTTGGGCTATTTAAATAGCTTATATACCTATTTGGATTTACCAGGGTACAGGTAATATTTTAAAAATATATTAATAGGATATTTGCAAATATTTTAAGCAATTATATTATAATATACCTAAATAATATTTTGGTATATATATTAAGTATATACCAGAATCATATAAATAAGGTCTAAATAATATTATAATATTTAAAAAAATTATAAGGAGTTTTAGGATTTGCTAATTTTTACCGCAATTTTATTAACCAGTATTTTAAAAAGGTAGCACTTTTGGTAATTTTAATAAAGAAAGGGATATTATTCAAATGGATACAAAAATTAATACGGCATTTAAAGCGATAAAATAAGCCATTTTCAAACCCCGGTCCTGGCATAACAAAATCCAAATATAAAGATATATATCGAAATAAACTGCTCTGGAAAAGCATTTAAGGGATACTTTTTTTAATAAGGCAAAAACGAGCTATGGCTCCCGGTAATATTCCATTTAGCCAAATTAATAAAACTATAAAAAAATTATATTGTTTATAATAAGGAATTATTAATAATAATAATATGGTTTAAAATATGGGAAACAAAATTTAAAAGTATACAGAATCCATTTTTTATTTTTATAAACCATAAAATTTTGGAGTATTTTTTAAAACCCCGAATTATAACCGAAAAAAAGCGAAATGGGTGGAAATATTATTATTATTTAGTTATAATTTATAATATAAACCAGAGAAAATATATTATTATCCTGGATATATTTTTCAGGCAGGAGTAGGATAAGTTAGGCTTACTCGATATATAAATCAAAAAACCCTATATTCCGGAGCTTTGTTTAGTTAAACTTATTATTTTGATAATAAATGCCTTATATATAAATTAAATAAAAATGGGTCTGGTTAATATCTCTAATAAAAGGTAACTATTACCCGCCAAATTAACTGGTTACGCTTTAGCTGCGATAAAAATAAGGACAGAAGAATGAAGGATCCTGTAAAATTTAAAAGCAATGGCTCAAAACAACCATACTGGTTAAATGGGATACTTATAGCATTAAATTTAAGGGTTTGGCCAAGCAAAAAACGCTGGAACCGATTAATAAGTTTGTTAAAAATACGATTAAAGCCCTGCTAAAAAAAAACAAAATATTTTTAGCAAGCTTTTGCAGAATTTAGGAAATTAGCAATTTAAAAAAGGGTGTTGGAAACCTTTATTAGGGATAAAAAAGAGCCCTAATACTAATACCAAAATTAACCAGGAACTTCTAAAATAAATGCACTTAACCAAAAGGTTAAAAGAAAAAATCGAGCTGGGTAAATTTTGGGAATTTGTAAAAGCAGAACTTAATAAAACTAAAAAGCGATATGTTATAACGGCAAGCCTGGCAAAAGCATATATTATATTTGCAAATTGAAGCAAAATACCTAACTAAAAGGTTTATATTATATATATACCCAGAAAATACCGATTTATTTTTTATTTAAAATCTGGCCCAATAATCTAAAAGGATCAGAAAATTGCAAATTGTACCGCAAAATACCCGTAATAAAGGATAACAGGCAGCGCCTGAACTGGGGCCGAAATAATCAAAGCGTTATTTATTATAAGGAAAATATACATTAAGCACGGTATTAAAAAAAATAATTTATTTGCATATTACCAAATCCATATAATTAAAAGGAACCATAAAAATATAAGGGTAAATAATTTAGGGCATACGGATATTTTAGGCAAAATGCCTTTATAACGTTTATAGTAACCATTTACCCAAAAAAAAAAAAAAATAACTGGTTCCTGCATAAAAGTAGTGAAAAGTTTCGAAACCTGCCAAAGCAGGAATAACAATTGCTTAAATAGCATATTATGTTACGAAATTATACAAAAGAAACAGTAATATTTGCCCCAGTATGCAAATACCTTATAATATGTATAGCAGGGTTATTTTTGCATTATGCTTATAAAAAAGCAAAATGTAAAATTTATATAAAAAAAAAGCCAGAAATTAGCAGGTCAAATACCTTTACCCCGGATACCAGTATAAGCCAAAAAACTAGAAAGTTGCAGTCTTGTTTTTTTATATTTAGACAATGTTTGTGCTAATCCTGGGATTTATAGATTTATTGCTTTTGTAGATAGATCCAGAAATCCTGTTCTGGATTTATGGATTTGTTGTTTTTGTAAATAAATTTAGAGATTCTGTCATGGATTTGTAAATTTATTGCTTTTGCAGATAGATCCAAAAATCCTGCTATTATTACATAACCTATTATATTTCCCTATTGCGGGGTAAAGGTGTAATGCTGGGGGTTGGCCCCAGTCCTCTTATCCCCTGCGGGCGTAGTGCGGTTGTAACACCCAGGCCAGAGTCAAGCTGCAAAAGATTATTTACCTGTACTTCCCCAAAAAATCGCAATAATTTTACGGATTGGCCAAGGCCGGATTGTACTGGTTTATAATATACCAGAGGCATTATAAAAAATAACTAAATTATTCCATTTCGGATTATAATCCTTGCTTGCTTATTTTAAAAATTAGCAAAAGTTTGGAAATCGTTGGTATATAAACCGATAATACATTAAACTGAAATAGTAAAAAATTTATAAAAAAGGAAAAAGTTATTTTCCAAAAGGCAGGCTTTAAGGCCAAACCGAGGTTTATCCTAAGCCCTAATAACGAAGGCTATTTTAACAGCTGCAAAATTGCAATTGGTTGTTACGACCACAACTGGCAGGGGGCAGGAGGGCTGGGGCTAACCCCCAGCGGAATGCCTTTACCCTGCAGTCATGGGGACCAAGGGTTACGTGATCAAGGCCAGGAAAGGGCTTATGTGCAAAATGGGTAATTTATAATTTTAAAAAACAAAACCACAGATTACAAATCAAAAGTGATTTGTAATCCTATAATAAAAAATCACAAATCACAAATTACGAACCTAAGGTATAAGAAACTGTTACCTAGGGCCTGTACCCAAAAAATAGGTATAAAAAAAGGGGTTTTTTCCATTTTAAATAATTTTAACTAAGGTTTCGGTATTAACTAACCTAAATTAGCTTCAAAATAACCCTTTGGGCAAGTAATAACAAATAATAATTCTTACCAGACCCCAAATTATATGTAAGGCAATTTTGTAAAACCAGTACTGCTTAATACCGCCTTTAGGTGCCTTATCCTAAAAGCAGAAGGTTTATAATTGTAATATTTTAACTGATCCTGTTTAGCATTAACCGGAAATAATAAACAGTAATAATTATGGCAACCGCAGTTAAACCGATCGAAAGTATTATTATAAATGGCAAGTTTTACGATAACCCTGTTATAATTTTGAAAATTTTGTCGAAAGGTACGAAAAATTTAAAAAATTGCCCAAAGCAATTTTAATTTATAAGTTCCCCATTTCGCATAAATATGACGGGAAGGAAGGTAAGCTTAAAACTTTTTTTATAAAATGCAAAAGCTATTTTAAGTTTTATTAGGATAATTTTTAAAACAATTACCAGAAAATAATTTATGCTGCTATTTGTTTTAATAGCAAAATTAAGGATTAGTTTGAGCCCGTATAGGCCGATTATTTTAAAGGAAACGATAAATTAAGCAAATTTACCGAACTAATATTTGCGAATTTCGAAAAATTCGGCGAAAAATTGCTAAGGTGTTCGGATAAATAAATAAAGAGCAAATGGCTGAAAAAGAATTGTTTTTAGTTGTATTAAAAAGGACCAGCATTTATTTATATTGCTAAATTCTAATAATTTATTAATAAATTTAACTGGATAAAAATACCAAAATATTTTAATTTTATCAGGGATTAAAAAATAATATAAAAAATAAATTGGCTAAAAAAAATAAGCCCAAGGATTTTGTTAATTTTGTTACTAAAAATATTTATATTAATAATAAATTGTATAAATAATACCTGGAAAAAAGGTTTAATAACCCTAGCCAGTGCGATAAAATAATAAAATAAACCAAAAAAAGCCAAATAATAATAATTTATTATATATGGAATGCATTTAGGATTTATGGATTTATTTGCAAGGGTTATATATTTTCAGCAGCAAAAAATAGCACAAAAAACAGAAATATATTAAATAATAAATTACTAAAAATAAAAACTGTTTTAAATATAAATAATAAAACTATATTAAAAAATTGTTCCCAAAATAGCAATAATTTATAATTATCCGATATATGAACCAAGGAAAAACCTGTATTTTGGGGTTTTATCTAGCTGGATTTATTATTTTAATAACAGGTGCTTTATGCATAAATCAGATAAAAAAAGGATTGGTTAGTTTCCCTAGCAAAAAATTATAGCCACCCGATAAATTGATTGGTTAAGGTTTAATTATAACAAAAGCAAGCATAAAAAAGTGGAGGAATTTGGAAAATCTGAAAATAACAGCTTAAAATAACCGTACTGGTCGGATAAAATATTTATAATAATTAAATTTTAGGGATTAGCCAGGCAAAAAATGCCGGAGTTGGCTATTATATTTATTAAAAATACCACCAAGGTTTTGCAAAAAAAGCAGCACGCTTTTTAACAAACCTTAGCTATTTTTAAAAAATTATTGATTTAAAAGGAAATGCCGGACATTTTCAGCAAAAAAAATTTTTAATACCGATATTAAAATTAACTAAAAGTTATTCGGATAAATATATTTAACCAGGGGGTTAGAAAAACATTTCGAGCTAGGCAAATTTTGGGTATTTGCAAAAGCAGGCTTTAGCAAACCCAGGAAACGGTATACTAAAATAATAAAGGTGGGAAAAATGTACACCATGCTTAAAAATCAAAGCAACCCGTTTTACCGGGGGTTTATACTCATATTTATAAAATATAGGTGTATTTGTTATTTAAAATGTGGCCTAATAAACCAAAAAAGCCGGAAATTACAAATTATATTGCAGGGTGCCTGTAATAAAAAATAACGGATAATATTTAAATTGGGGCCGAAATAATCAAATTATTATTTATTATAGGAAAAGTATGCACCAAATATAATATTAAAAAAACGATCCGTTTTTATACCAGCAAAATTATATAATTAAAAAGGATTATAAAAATTTAGCGGAGGATAGCCCAGGATACGCAAAAAAAATTTGGGCAAAATTTTTATATTATACTTATAGCAATTATTTGCTTAAAAAATTAAAAAACGACTATTTTTTGTAAAAAAACGGTACAAAACCTCAAAGCCTGCCGAAATAAAAATGGTATTTGCTTAAATGGCAAATTGTATTGCGCAACCATATTAATAAAACAGCAATATTTGCCCCAGTATTTTATTATTTTATAATATATATAGCAGGATTATTTTTGCATTATATTTGCAAAAAAGCAAAATATTGTTACAATCACAGGCCTTCTGCTCCTAGGGTAGGGCATTTAGGGGCGGTGTTAAGCACTACTGGTTTTGCAAGGTCGCCTTACACATAATCTGGGGGTCTGGTAAGAACATTATCTGTTATTGCTTGCCCAAAAGGGTGCCTTGGAGCTAATTTAGGTTGACTAATGCCGGAGCCTCAATCAAAACTACCTGTTTTGCCCGGAGGTTCTGCCCCTACTTATAAGCGGACGACCTCCTTACTAGGTTCCTTGATCTGTGATCTGCTCGTAGATCATAGATCATTTTTTTGATATGTGATCTGTCGACAGATTACAGATCACCCTGGGTTACGTGACCTTTCCACCTTGGCCTTGCCTATTTGGCCATTGGCTTTTGTGGGTGCGGGGTAAAGGCGTTCTGCTGGGGCTTAGTCCCAGCCCTTCTGCCCCTGCCAGCTGTGGTCGTAACAAAAATAAGCATTATACCGAAAAAAAGCCAGAAATTAACAAACTAAATATTTTTATTGCAGTTACCAATATAAGCCAAAAAATTAGGGTATTTAACCAGAAAAAAGCCGCGGTATAAATAAAAAATAAAAAATAAAAAGATTTTAACAAAAATTATAAACAATTACCCAATTTATATTAAAAAATAATCAAATAATGAAAATAATAATCAATAGCAATAATTAATTGCAAGTTTAATAAAAATGATTTTATACCAAAAGCGGTAATAAAATATAATATACCGATATATTAAAAATAATAGTTATATAATTTTGGAATTATAAAAAAAACCAATTATTTATAATAATAAAATAATTAATTTAAAAGTACATTGATTTAGGTTTAAAATTTTGGGGAAAATTTGCAAAGTTACCCTGAATATTATTATAAATATAAAAGGAAAAAACATTTTGGGTTTCCCCTAATTTAAAAAGCTTAATTTTTTAATAAATTGGCTTTTAAAAATAATTTAATAAAAAGGATTATTATCGGAAAATAAAAAAGCCCAATAATTACGGGCCCCGGATTATAAAAAATAAAAAACAGATAAAATTATTATAATAATAGCAGGATTTGGTAATTAATTTTAGCGAATTGCACTAATAAATTTGTAATTAATAGGTAATATTAGCCTTAATAGCAAAAAAAAACCCAAAAATAAGGGCAAAATTATAAAAAAAGAATTATAACCAAAATTATAATACAAAAAGGGGTATAATTAAAATTAATAACCAAAAAATATAAATAATAAAAAATTGCAATCAAAATTATAATCTGCCTAATAAATAAATGCGTTAATATTTAAAAAATGTTTTTGAAAAATACCACCGGTATTGAAGATTATTTTAAAAAAATTTGGGAATAAGATTATCGGAATACGAACCGTTTAATTATAAAATTAAATTTAAACCAAAAATATAGCTTAAGTATTAAAAGTTATACCGGTTAAACCCTAAATAGCAAAAATTGTTACGAAAATAATTTGCGGAAAATTTAAAATAAGGCATTATTTAATTTTTGGATTTTTCCAATATTGTTTGTTTTTAAAAAGGATAAAAAACGGATATATATTAATTACCGTTTATTAAATAAAATTATAATAAAAAATTGGTATTTTTTTGCTTTTTATTAATAAATTACAAAATAAGTTTAATAAACCCAAATAATTTATAATTTTAAATTTATATAAAATTTATGGCCTGTTAAAAATTTAAAAAAAATAAGTGAAAAACCGCTTTTCGAATACGGTTAAAAATGTAAAAATTATTAATAATAACTATTAAATTTATTAATGTACCAGTCACTTTTTAGCGAATAATTAATCATATATTACGGAAATAGTTGGATATTTATATATTTATTTATTTAAATAATATTTAAATTTTGTCGGAAATGCTGGAACAATATAACAAATATATGCATAAGGTTTTGCAAAAGTTATAAACGCAAAATTTTTATTTAAGCCCGAAAATATACATGGTATATATAGGACAATATTTTTTAAGATATATAATTATATTAGGCTAAATATAAATAAAATTTAAAAAGGTACAAATTGTAAAAAAGATAGCCCAAATTAACCAATATTAAAAAAATACAAAACTTTTTGGGTTTTTTGAGTTTTTACCGCCGATTTATCCGAAATTTTAGCAAAGTAATACTTTTATTTACAAATTTACCAAAAATAACACCCAATTTTATTAAAGGATATAAAAATAAAAAGTTTCGATTTGCTAAAAAAAACCATAATATAAAAACCAGTATTAATTTTACCAAACCCACATAAACTTTTCAACATTAAAATTAATATATCGGATTTTCCAAGTAGGGCTTAATTTAATTAATAAAATAATAATAAAAAGCTGCATCCTTATGCTTTTTATTATATAAATTTAATAAATCGGAGCTAAATTATTCGATTTATAATAAAAAACCTATAGCTATTAATCGAATATTAAAGGAATAAAGGGTATATTTGTACCAAATAAACCATTAGGTTATGGTTTATACGGATTACAAAAATTTGTCACATTTTATTACCTGTTAAATATTAAATAAATAATAAATCCGGTAAAATTAGGTTTTTTAGGATTATAATTTTCGGATCAAATATAAAAAAGGATCGAAAAACGGATAAATAAATATTTTAAACCGCTAATTCGATTATAAGGATAAAATATTGCTAAAAATATATATAATTTTAATACGAAAACCAACCGGATTTTTGGTATTAATATAATAGGTATTAGCAAAAATTGCACCCTAAAAAGGATAAACCTTTAAAAGGATCCAGCAGATATATAGCCAATTGTTTTATAAATATTAAAAAATGGCCAAAATATAAAAAAATTGCAATATTATTACGGATTTACCGAAATCCAAGTTATAATTTGCAAAATAATAAAAGATTATACAATTTGTGCCAAAAATAAAATTAGCAGGTACAAATTTTACGGATTATTTTAGTCCCTGCCGGTATTTAGCAAAATATGGCAAAAAATTACGATAAATTTGGTAATTAAGCTTTTTAAATTAAAAAAACCCTTAATAAATATTTAATGCAATAATATTTTAATAATAGTAAATAGGTTTACCAAATATATTTTATTTCTATTTTATAAAAAAAATGATATTATAAAATTGGTATATATTTTTATCAAAAATGTGATTTTGGAATATGGAATGCCTGAAAAAGTAATTACGAATGGGGATAAATTATTTATTAATAAATTTTGGAAAATTTTAATAGCCAAATTTGAAATAAAATATACATTATTAATAATATACCATTCCGAAATAAATAAGTAAATAAAACGAATAAATTAAATTATAAAATAATATTTATATTATTATATTAATTATAAACAAAATAATTGGGTAATATTACGGCCTTTATTGCTATATTCCTTATTTTTATCAATTTTTTTAATTATTGCTATATATTTTTCGATTTTTTTTTCCGTTTTTATTCAGCTAAATATTTATTTCAAAATCAGTGAAAAAAAAATTCGGTTTACCAGCTTATTTTACCGTTTTTTCCTTTCCGGATCGGGATTATTAAATCCCTAATTTTTTTTAAATTATTATTATTAATTTGTTAATTTTGCTCTTAATAATTGCGGAATTATTAAAAAGTTACAATATAAATATAATTCGGCTTAAAATAATTTTTTGCTAATTTCTTATCCATTTTTTCCAGTTTTATTTATTTTTATAAATAAATAGTATAATAAGGAAATATTAAGGATAATAATTATTATTTCCGAATAATTGCTACTATTTTACCTTTATTTTTTAAAACCTTTAATAGCCAAATTATTTATTACCCAGGTAAAATTTATAATTATATCCTTATATTTTGGTATTAATTATATAAATGTATTATAACAAATTAATAAATATATATTTTATATTTTTGCAAACCTTATTAATTTAATTGTTTTTTAATATATTAAAAAGTTTAAACTTTTTTATTACAACCGTGCCAGGGCCCGGAACAGAAAAGCAGAGAAAAGTCCCTGGTGGTGCACTTTTACCCCGCAGGTACAAGGTTATGTAACTTTTGGCCATATAATCAAATAAAACGGATCTGTAAATTTGCAACAGAGCAACAGATTCAAAATAGATCTGTAAATTTATAATAAAGTAATAAATTAAAAATGAATTTATAGATTTATAATAAAACTATAAAACCAAAAAGGTTAAAAAAAGGGTATCCGATTATAAAAAGGACAGAGCCTTCCCAAAAAAACAGATAGTTTAAAGTAGAGCCTCGGTATTAATTAACCTAAATTAGTTCCAAAATATTCTTTTAGGCAAATAATAATAAATAATAATTTTTATCAAATCCCAAATTACATGCAAAATAATCTTGCAAAATCAGTATTATTTAAAACCGCTTTTAAATGCCCTATTTCAAAAATAAAAGGTTTGTAATTATAATATTTTAACTGATTTTGTTTAGTATTTACCAAAAATAAAAAGTAATAATAATTATAGCAATTGCAGCCAAAAAAATCAAAATTATCATTATTAATAATAAAAATTACAATAATTTTGCCACGGTTTGGAAAATTTTTATTAAAAAGTTTGAAAAATTTAAAAAAAATGCCTAAAATAATTGTGATTTATAAATTCCCCATTTTGGACAAATATAACAGAAAAAAAGCAAATTTAAACCTTTTTTTACACAATACAAAAGCTATTTTAAGTTTTACTAGGATAATTTTTAAAATAATTACCAAAAAATAACCTATATTGCTATTTGCTTTAATAGCAAAATTAAAAACTGATTTAAACCTGTATAAGCCAATTACTAATATTTGCAAATTTCGATAAATTTGGCAAAAAAATTGCCAAAATGTTTGGATAAATAAATAAAAAGCAAATAGCCGAAAAAAAACTGCTTTAATTATATTAAAAAGGATTAATATTCATTGATACCGCCAAAGTTCAATAATTTATTAATGAATTTAATTGGACAGAAAATACCAAAATATTTCAATTTTATCAAAAATTGAAAAATAATATAAAAAATAAATTGGCCAAAAAAATAAACCTAAAAATTTATTTTATTACCAAAAATATTTGTATTAATAACGAATTATATAAATAATATTTAAAAAAAAAGGTTTAATAATTTTTAGCTAATATAATAAAATAATAAAACAAATTAAAAAAAACGAAATAATAATAATTTATTATAACGTGGTTCACAAACGAGTCGCGCACACAAGCGAGTCGCGCACATAAGCGAGTAGCGCATTTTCCAATGCAACGCGTATCTCCCACTTCCAACTCCAATTCCTAAACAACCACAAATGGAATCGACACCCAAAAAAGCTAGGATTGTTCTTGCCATACAGGCAATCCAATTTAATAGAAAACTAAGTTTGCGTTCGGCAGCCAAAATTTACGATATTCCTTAATCCATATTGCGCAACCGACGCGCCGGCAAACCTATTCGACGCAATTGCAAGCCCAACTCCCGGAAATTAACGGAATCCGAAAAAAAAAGCACTTATCAAATACATACTTAAGCTGGATTTTCGTGCATTCCCTCCCCGGCCTTCTGGTGTTAAAAATATGGCCAACCGATTATTCGCCGAATAGAATACAGGCGCTGTCGGTAAAAACTAGATCGCAAACTTCGTTAAACGCTGCGCAAAGCTCGGCACGCGCTGGATTCGAAAATATAATTACCAAAAAGCCAAATGCGAAAATTCCAAGCTCATTTTTGCCTAGTTCAACCTTATACAAAATATTATAGCCAAATATAGCATTTTGGATAACAATATTTACAATTCGACAAAACCGGCTTTTTATAGGCATAATTACCGCCGTTATAATTATTATAATATCGAAAAGCCATAACAAAACAAAACTGGTTTAACCTAGCAATCGAGAATAAATTGCAATCATTTAAAGGATTAATTGCTGCGGTTAGGCAATTTCTCCTTTTATTATCATCAAAAGGCAATATTATTTGGCCAATTGGTATTCGGAAACTAACCTTTTACACAACTAAATTATTATAATAAATTTTAACAGGTAAATTACAAACAAACTCGGCCTAAAATAAATTTAACATTTCGATAAATATATTACAATTTGAAAAAAAAATCCCATCGTTTATTAATACTAAACAATTACAAAAGCTACTATTTGATAAATTTCAAATTTTATTACCAAAAATATAACATTATTACACTTTATATACTTTGATATTCGTCCCATTTTTTTAGCTACTTAATATTAAATATTTCAGCCCGCTAAAAAAAATATACAATTAACAAATCAAAAACCTAATAAAATTGCACATTAATTATATAGCCAAAATTAAATTCTTTTTGGCATTTAAAATAGCATTTTTTAATTTTATGATTAAAGAAAATATCCAAAAAGGCTTTCAAAAGGCTAGTTTTGCTTTTTTTAATCCGGATTCGGTTTTGGAAAAGCTAAATATAAAATTATAAACTCCAATTTCCCCAAAAATGCTCCTGAACAACCCCGAATCTTGGACCTCCAAAATGCCACAAACAGCCAAAAAAACAATTTTGCAATCCGAATATATTAAAATTTAAATTACCAATTATTAGGGAAATTTTCCGATACCCATGTTGGCGGTTATGGACCAAATTGCAAAAAAAACGAAAATAATAATATATAAAATAGTTTTTTTCCGAACCAAAATATTTATGCGTAAAAAAGCGAACAAAATATTTAGCAAATACCAGAGGGCCAAAAGAATACATGTTTAACTCGAAGGATTACTTACTATCGAAAAAGTACAAAATATTCTGAACCAGCAGAAGCTGGATGGATAATTATAGCAAAAAATGCGCAACTATAAGGGCCAAAAAAAAGGCAACAGTAATTTATCGGTAATATAATATTTGCAGCAAAAGCGGACACAATACGCACACCTGCCAAAAGAATGTAAAAATGTTTAATATATATAGTTTCGAATAGTTTGAATGGATTGCTGGCGTTATTGGGTTGGTATGCGCATCAATTAACCGAAAGTTGGGTAAGGGTGCGCAACTCGCTGGTGTGTACAATTTGCTTATAAACCATATCATATAAAATATATTTAAAATTTATAAATTTATTTACAGGAATAATATACCCCTAATAGCAAAAAAAAACAGAAATATATTAAATAACAAAATGCCAAAAACGGAAATTATTTTAAATGCAAATAATCAGGGTATATTAAAAAGGATTACCCTTAAAACATAATAATAAATTATAATTATTCGATATATAAATAAAAAAAACCTATATATTTAAAAATTTTATTTACTTAATATTATTATTTTAATAATACCTATTTTATATATAAATCGGATAAAAAAATCCGATTAATACCTTTAGCAAAAAATAACCATTATACACCAAATTAACTGGTTATAATTCGCTTATAACAAAACCAAAAACAAAAAAATAATAAAACCCGGAAAACTAAAAAATAAAAGCTTAAAAAATTTGCAATAATTAAATAAAATATTTATAATGTTAAAATTCAAGAAATTGGCCAAACAAAAAGCACCAAAACCGGTTAATAAATTGAAAAAAATATAACCAAAACTTTACTGGAAAAACGGAACGCATTTTAATAAGCCTT
Organism: Magnaporthiopsis rhizophila; assembly: GCA_003049465.1. NCBI lineage: Eukaryota > Fungi > Ascomycota > Sordariomycetes > Magnaporthales > Magnaporthaceae > Magnaporthiopsis > Magnaporthiopsis rhizophila. The sequence goes on from PYSS01000214.1 coordinate 31,235, forward strand.
ATCGGTATTTAAAAAAATAGCAATTTAAAAAAAAATATCGGAAAACTTTATTAAAAATAAGGAAAAAAATTTCGGTACCGATGCCAAAATAAACCAAAAATTTTTGAAACAAATATATTTAACCAAAAGGTTAAGAAAGGATATTAAACTAAACAAATTTTGAACAACCGCAAAAACAGGCCTTAATAATCAAACTATTATTTATTATAAAAAAAATATACCAAATAAAATATTAAAAAAAACCTATTTTTATATTATTATATGCATTTAATAAAAAAAAATTACAAAAATATAGCAATAAATAACTGTTATAATTACAGGCCTTTTATTTTTAGGATAGAGCATTTAGGGGCGGTATTAAGCAATACTGGTTTTGCAAAATTACTTTGCACATAATTTGGGGGTTTGGTAAAAATATTATCTGTTATTATTTGCCCAAAAGAATATTTTCGAGCTAATTTAAATTAATTAATACCGGAGCTTTAATTAAAATTACCTGTTTTGCCCAAAAATTCCACCTTTATTTATAAACGGATAACCTTTCTATTAAATTTTTTAATTTATAATTTGTTTGCAAATTATAAATTATTTTTTTTAATTTATAATATATCGATAAATTACAAATTACCCTGGGTTATATAACCTTTCCATTTTAACCTTATTTATTTAACCTTTAACTTTTATATATACAAAATAAAAGCACCCTATTAGGGCTTAATCGCAGCATTTCTGCCTTTTACCAGTTATAATTATAATACCAAATCCTTTATTTTAAGCCAAATTTTTTGGCCATTTTTATAACCTGGCTCCTTTATTTGGTAAATATTTTCTTTATTATTTTATTATTTTTGGATCCTAATAAAATGTCTGGCCGGGTTTCCAAAAAAAACTTATCATTTTATCGTTATTGCATTATAAGAACCTGCTTTCCGCAATTTTTGCCTCCGTTTCCCTTATAGCTTTTTATTTTTACTGCCACAAAATATTTAAGCGTAAAAAATACTTTGCCTCCCTTTAAAACTTTTCTCGCTATATGAAATATTTTCGCATTAACTATTTTTTTGTAATATTTTAAATTTATTATTTAAAACCCTTTTTTTTACAGCACTTAATACTTTTGCCTAAAAGCAAAACTGAACACTGCTAAAAAAAATTACAATTTTTTTTAACCAAAATTAAATATTTGCAAAAACAAAAAAATAATAGCGTAAAAAATTTACCCGTATTATCCGGTATAGGATTAACAGTATCGACAAATTAAAGCGTATCGAGCAAAAAGAAATTAAGGTAACTTTAATAATTTCTGCTATACTTTTTATCCCTATTTTTAATTTTTTTTTAATTTTTCCTAACTGGGCAAATTTTAAAATTATTTTTAATCTTAACTTATTTGCCTTTTTTTAATTAAATTAATTATTACTTTTTTTATTATTTTTTTTAATTGTATAACGCAACAATAGCATATTTATTTTTTTAAACAAAAATTTTGGATTTAATTCCCTTCTAAGTTAATTAATTAAACAAAAAAAAGTTTATGCTTTTTAATTTGATTAGCGCATTTTTTTGCTAACCTTATTGCAATTATTTTTGCCGATATTTTTATAAAACCTTCTGGCAATTTCTAAAATTTGTTTTTTTTTTCCTATATATTATACTTATACCTGTATTCTGCCAATTTAACCAAATATTATTATTTACGGTAATATACCTTATTATTAAGGATTTTCTTGATTTTTTATTTTTAATTTAGGTTAATTTTTATTAAGTTTATGCTTTCCGAATTAAGCGGTGCTAATTTTAGAAAAAAAAACATAAAAAATGGAATAAATTTTTATAATTAGTAATAATTAAAATTTATAATTAATTGGCAAAATTATTTTTTTAATTTTAAACGGTCCAGATTTTTTATAATCCAGTTTATTATTTAGCCGTTTTATTTTAATATTGCAGCGCAAAAAATAAACATTATTTTCTTTTTTAAAAATTGGTTTTTCGAGCTTTTTTTTATTTAGTTGGGTGAATATATATTTTCGAAACTTTTCGAGCTTTTTTTTGCAAATGTTTATATAATTTGGTTATTTTGGTAATTTATATTTTTGTTATTAAAGCGTTTTTTTTATTTTGGGTTTTTTGTATACCGTAAATATAAATTTATAATTTGCGAAAAATGGGGTAATTTTTATAGTTTTATATACCAAATTATTATAAATAAACTGGGCTATAAAAAATAATTATACCCAGTTATTTTATTTATAATTAATATAATAATATAAATATTATTTTATGGTTTGGTTTGTTGATTTTATTTGTTTATTTATTTTAAGATAATACGCTATTAATAATGCATATTTTGCTCCGAGTTTAGCTATTAAGGTTTTTCAAAATTTGCTAATAAATAGCTTATTTCGATTTGTAATTAATTTGTTAGGCGTTTTGTATTTAATAATCACGTTTTTGATAAAAATATACGCTAAATTTACGGTATTGCTGCTTTTTTTATAGGATAAAAACAAGGCATATTTGGTAAATTTATTTACCATTATTAGGATATTATTATACTGGATATTTATCAGGGGCTTTTTGGATTTAGAAAATTTAATTACAAAATTTATTGTAATTTTTTGCCAAATTTTATTAAATACCGGTAAAAGTTGCAATAATCTATAGGGCTTATACCGGCTGGTTTTGTTGTTAGTATAGTTTTTGTAATTTTTTCCAGGTTTTGGTTATTTTTTAATATCGGTGGATTATTTGGTTATAAATTTGCTGGATTTTTTCAAGGGTTTATTTTTTTAGGGTATAGTTTTTATTAATACCTGTTATATTGGAACCAAAAACCTGTTTAGTTTTTATATTAAAATTGTATGCGTTTTTGGCGGTATTTTGTTTTTATAATCCAATTAGAAGCTTAGGGCATTTATTTGTCCGTTTTTTAATTTTTTTTTATATTTGATCCTAAAATTATAATCCTGGAAAAATTAATTTCACTGGATTTATTATTTGTTTAATATTTAGCAGGTGGTAAAATATGCCAGGTTTTTATAATTTATATAAATTATAACCTAATAATTTGTTTGGCATAAATATATTTTTTAATTTTTTAATATTTGGATAATAATTATAAACTTTTTATTATGGATTGGATAATTTAATTTTGGTCCGTTAAATTTTTATAATAGGAAAATGCAAAGGTATAATTTTTTATTATTATTTTCTTGGTTAAATTAAGTTTTAATCGCAAAATCCGATGCGTTAATTTTAATCTTGAAAAGTTTTTCTGGGTTTGGCAAAATTAATATTAATTTTTATATTATAGCTTTTTTTAACAGGTTGAAAATTTTTTATTTTTGTATTTTTCAATAAGATTGGTAATTATTTTGGTAAAATTTATAAATGGAAATGCTATTTTGTTAAAATTCCGGATAAATTATCGGTAAAAATTCAAAAAGCCCAGAAAATTTTGTATTTTTTTAATATTGGTTGGTTTGGATTCTTTTTTTATAACCTGTACCTTTCTAGGTTTTATCCGTATTTAATCCGGTATAATTATATATTTTAAAAAAATAATCTCCTATATAT
>PYSS01000215.1:0-34550 GCA_003049465.1 Magnaporthiopsis rhizophila
TCCCCCTTCCCCCCTATGCCCGATGGCCATCGAACTCGATCCCTGAGCCCACCACACACAGTCGAGAGAGCCCACCCGGTCCCACCATAGAAATGGCCAGCCCAGAGCCCATGGCCACCGATGGCGAGCCAGTCCCTCAAGTCCAAACAGTCCACTCAACATCCCGAGTACCCCAGCTGCAGCCAGCCCCCTCCTCACGAGCAGCAGTAGCGGCAGCATCACCACCCCCGCCCGCCGAGCCCGAGGCGGATGATATCGATCCTGCCGAGGCGACGAGGGTGGTGGAGCATCAGCGCAAGAACTCAAACATCTCCAAGCGGTCCCGGGGCCGCAACCGCTCACGCGCAAGAGCCGGCACCGGCAACTCGACCATCGGCGGCGCCGTCCCACCGTCGCCGCGCCCGCTGAACCGCAACAGCGAGGACCTGTACTCGGGTGACCCCGAGGATGACGACCACAACGCCCAGGGTGCCCGCCACCCGGACCGCCCGCCCGCCCGCTCGACTCGCCCACCGCGTGCCTACCTCAACCATCCGGCCTACGCGGGCCTCGAGTCTCCCGCCAAAATGACCGTCGAGGAGACCAAGGGCGCAGCCGGCGTGCGCGAGCAATACTACACCTACGACGGCGGCGCCGGGCCCGAGACGGGCGGAACCACGACCCGACTGGGGGGCATCTTCTACAGCGGCCGCTATCCGCACCAACAGTGCGACGAGGAATACGGCGGCTACGGCCCGGCGTCCATGATGACGCCGGGCTACGGGCGTAGCGGTACGGGGCTAGACGGACGCTTCAGCGCCGACTACCCGCCGCGCATCAACTGGAACCAGCTGTCCAGGGAAGAGCGGGCCGAGGTGTTGCGGATCCCGTGGACCCAGTGGATGAACAGTGACTTCAAGAACCACTTCGTCGCCACCATCGGCGAGTTCATCGGCACCACCATGTTCCTGCTCTTCGCCTTTGCGGGCACCGAGGTCGCCAACACGGGCGTGGCCGGCGTCGAGAACCCGCCCTTCAACGTGGGCGCGCAAACGTACATCAGCCTCGCCTTTGGCTTCTCGCTCATGGTCAACGTCTGGATCTTCTTCCGCATCAGCGGCGCCCAGTTCAACCCGGCCGTGACTCTGGCCATGCTGCTCGTGCGCGCCATCAGCGCCGTCCGCGCCGCCTGCCTCTTTCTGGGCCAGATCGCGGGAAGCCTGCTGGCCAGCGTCGTTGTGCGCTACCTGTTCCCGCAGCCCTTTGCCGTCCGCACGGCCCTGTCTAGGTCCACGTCGCTGGCCCAGGGCGTCTTCATCGAGGCCGTCCTGACGGCCGAGCTGGTCTTTACCATCTTCATGCTCGCAAAGGAGAAGCACAAGGCCAACTACATGGCCCCCATTGGCATCGGCTTGGCGCTGTTTATCGCCGAGATGGCTGGTGTTCCGTACACGGGTGGATCGCTGAATCCCGCACGCAGTTTTGGGCCCTGTGTCATCACTGGAGTTTTTGAGACGGAGCACTGGGTTTACTGTGAGTTCTCCCTCGAAGTCCTTTTTCATGTCTTTACTGACCTCTGTTGCTAGGGCTTGGTCCATCCATCGGCGCCGTCATCGCCGTGGTCTTTTACCAGTTCATCAAGATTCTCGAATACGAGGTATGATCACATGGTGGTATCCAGTCCAGCATACGCACAACCTAGCTGACACACTCCCTTGATAGATGGCGAACCCGGGGGCCGACGGGGATCAGGAAAACGACCCGACCAAAAACCCGGCAAAGAGGGCGGAGCTCATGATGAACCGCAAGCCAAGCACGAGGCCCCCGACGAGGCATGGAGAATCGTAGGAGTGACCAGGGGAACAGTTTGCGGTGAGTGAGATATGATCGGCTGTCTCAATTATTTTTCCATTTTACGTCTCCTCTCTATGGGGTCTTTCCTACGATCAACTTCCTTTTTTTGTTTCCCTATCCTTTCATTTTCTTTATCTTTCGCCTGACTCTTGCCATCTTTTCCTTATTACTTTTCCCTATTCTTTTAAGCCGCATCTATTGCTTGTCCAGTACCAAGATTCCCGACGCCGTCGAGGCTCCTGATTTTTATTCTTTAAGGGACTTATACCCAGCCGGCAACCTGACAATTCGCCTACCCTCCGCTCATTTGCAGCGCAAAATGCATCACTGATCTTTTCCAACCTGCGCCCATCCGCTTCCGCGAACTTGGTCATCGCGTATCGGCCTGTTCCGTTCTGCATAGGCTGGTGGGAGACCTGCCCTTGGAATGAAGGCGAGAACGAGGGCTTCTATATGGTCTTGAAATCGAAGGATGACACCCCGATAATTCGCACAGGTTTCAGGGCTTACTGCATCAAAGCATGAGAAATGGCCGTTGGCAACCGGGAAAGTGTCGCCGCTTCCTGAGCCCACCGCGCTGGATAGGGTAAATTACTAGGGACAGTGTGGTGCAGTCTCCGAACTCCGCTACCGCCCCGCGACGCTGCCACCCGAGGTTTGCCCAGGAGACGGTGCTCTCGGCGGCTCCCGTCCGCAAAATATCCTTCTCTGGCGCGCAACCCTTGTGTAAGAAAATACAGTGCTCCATGTGTCTGCGCCTGCCACTAAAGCGCCTGTCGGTAGCCGCAGGTTCCAGTTCTCTGCAAAAAAAAAAAAAAAAAAAAAAAAAAAATCAGGAAAAGCAGAAGAAGACGACTCGGGACTTCCCAGGACCTTGACCGGTGTCTGCGACCACTCCGGAGAGGCTGGCCGACGGTGCAGGGGATGGCTTGACTCGACAGACACAAGGACCAAGCTTGAATATGGGACGACTTTTTTACGACTCTAGATATGCATTCGTATCATAGGCAGAAAGGGCAGGCCGAAAGAGACTAGCGTCGTCAGGGTTACGGATACCCAAGAGGAACGCGCAAAACAAGGGATAGATACCAGTTCGGAATCGGGCTACGACTGATGTGCGACGGGCCGGACGAGGACATTATGACGTCGATCAAGGCCTCACTGATGCAAGAAGGCTGGATCCCCGCCCGACTGGCTGAGCAGAACACCGAGTGTCGACATCCGCATATCCCTGATCTTCTCAAAACCACCATAAGGCTGGCCAGGAGTGAACTTGAGAGGGGATCGGCGTCAGGCCACTCCTACGGCATCAGTTGCCATGCCAGTCCGCATTTGCCGTACACGGACCGCGCCTGGTTGCGGTCTTGTCGCGTCTGTCCCGCCAGATGGCCCAGGTGCCCGTCTTGGAAGGGTTTCCGGTCGTCATCGCCGGCCGGGACTCGTAAACAGGGCGCCCGAGACTGGGTTGGGATGATGCGTCGTAGCACCGGCTTGTACGTACTGGGACAAGTAACGTATGCAGATGAACCATCATCAGCCTGGTATTGGCTTTGTTCGGGTCCACGGTTTTAAGATTGGCTCTGCTCTCACCGATGGCTCCGGCGTGCTGCCGCGCCTCCGCAGAAAATATAGACATCACTTTTTAATAGGAGCCCAGTCGTGCTGGCAGCCCAGTCACCCGGCAAGGCTACGGTTTCTGCCCGGCGGCCTGATCTCCGCGGCTGGAGGATCTCCCGCGTCTATTTCGTGTACCGCCAGTAGAACCACAGAGGAACACCGCCTTTTATTGTTCCCAACAACGCGGGGGGCGGGTTCCGGTCCGTGATGTATATCTCGCTATTCCACCTCGGATTGGCCGGCTTAGACACGCCACAGCAAATCTGCCTCCAGTCAACGCCGATTTCGGGGGTCCGTACCAACAAACCTCCCAACCTTCCCGTTCCAACGGTGTCCCATGAGCCAAAAGATGCAAGGACAAGCGAACAAGCAGCAAAACGGAGATGAAAGCAACAACCCAAGTCCTGCGTGATGTCATCTCCCGCCCATCTGCTGCATGCAACCTCATGCCCCGCAGGTTCGGCTCGGGATTCCAGGAAGGGCAACCCTTGTTTCCTACCGCAGTCAGCTCCGCCAGGAGGCTGGCCAACATCCCTGAATTCTCTTTTTTCTGTCAAGCTTGGCCAAGGGTATGCCTGCTGGAACGTACTGCCCAGACCTTGCTCTATCAAGACAGGGGATCGCGGGGCCAGAACATCGCCGAGCTGCCTTCACCATGCCATAAAAACAAGGCCGGAACGGATTCTGGTGAGCAAGCAGAATAGCGCAACGAGCGTCTTAGAGATAGATCATACCGTAACGTAACGGTTATGTCATTAAAGGTGCTGCTGATTATCGCTAGCGGGAACTGAAACCCAAGATCAGTGAGTGCCCAGTCCCGGGACAGGCCAAAAGCAGCCGAGCAAACCGAACCGCGACATAATTCTCGATCCCTCCCAATTACCACCGCCCCCTAGAATAAAGTCCGCCCGTACACCTTCACCGTACCCCCATCACCGTGCCCCGGCCCAAAACCCGCAGACGACGCTCCTCACGGACACGCAACCAAACAGCCAGCCTACAGCACCCCCGGGATGACCGCCTTCCTCCTCCCAATCTTTTCGGCCCCAAACTTCTCCACATACCACCTCTTGCCCCTCACGGCCCTGGGCAGCATGCTCGCGACCTCGTTGACAAAAAACGCCCTCGCCGGCGGGCAGTTCCAGCCGCACGCCATCCAGAAGCCGAGCCACTCGATCCACTCGAAGAAGTAGTGCGGGTAGAGCAGGTACTTGAAGAAGCCGGCCTGCGGCACCGCGTAATGCCTCTCCACCTCTTTTGTGCTGCCGCCACCCTTCTTCTCCTCCTCTCGCGCGGCTTTTTCCCTCCTCCTCCTCCTCTCCTCCCGCCTCCGAATCTCCCTCAGCTCCTCGTCGTGGTAATAGTTCGCCGTCAGGCCCAGGTAGAAGACGCCCATGCCCGCCACGAGCTGCGCCACCCCTCCCACACCCAACTGTCGCTCCCAGGCCGCCGCGGTCGTGGGTCCGTACGCCGCGAGCCAGGAGCCGAGGCAGAGCCCGTTGCAGACCTGGAACAGCACCGCGGCGGACGCGACGGTGACGTGTATGGGCGCCATGGACGGCGCCACGATCGGGAACAGGATGGCGCGGTAGGCGTAGTGGATGACGAAGAGCGCGGCCAGCACCTTGTTCTGCCACGGCAGGCCGTCTCCGGACCGGGGCGGCGGGAGGGTGCGCATCATGTAGAGCAGGGTGGTGAACCCGGGACATTCCATGGCCATCCAGGCGACGCGGCCGGGGATGTTGAGCGCGCTGGCCTTGGAGGTCTTGCCCATGCCGTACCAGGAGATGAGCCATTGAGCCGAGGCGAGCTTTTGGTTTTTGGGCATACCCCCAAGTTAGCAAGCAGTTCTGATCGTCGTCGTCATGGCGGGCGGGCAGGCGGGGGGGCTGCTCGAGAGCTTGAGCGGGGTTGCCAAAAAAAAAAAAAAAAAACTCAAAAAAAACTCACGAGGGGCCAGAGTTGCCAGTAGAAGACGATTGTCTCGTAGTTCTCCCTCGTTGGAGGGAACCAGTCCTGGATTATTGCCATGTTCGCCCTTTGTTTTCTTTGGTGCTCGGCTTGCGGGTGTATGCTTTCTTTTGTGGTTTGCTGTCGCGCGATTGAAGACTGTTCGGACAGGATGGAACGACGACAAAGATTTAATACAACCTTAGGTGTCAAAGCTTCTGTTCCGGGGTCCGGGTGATTATTAGCGTAGTCTGGTAGATTTGGAGACCAATCCAGTGAGTGACCAATGGTTCCTCACGGACAGGCGATTATCGTGCGTCCTTGTGATGTCACGTCCGGTAACCAGATCGACCCTAACGAGAACAAGGCAATCCGCCGCCCGCCACTGCCGGCAAGGGAAAACGCCCCATCATCGTCTGCCAATGGTCTCGGCGTGCGTCAGGCACAGCGGCAAATTAGTGTATGTGTGTGAGGTTCCATACAGCCTCATGAGTCCAATGTGCCATCTCAATTTAGATTCCTAGATCCTTTCCTATTCGCCGCATTTTTTCCTGTTCATTTTTTTCTTCGCCAGCTCTCGTCCTCTCAATTTCAAAGGTACTCATAGCCCCGTCGCTTGGCAAACGTGGTAGGCTCTTGGTCGAAACCTCCACACCTCGCGTCGAATTTTATAGGTGCCCAGGCTATTCACCAGTCACGTCAAGGATGCCTAGCATTCGTTGGCAATGTTTTACGACCGTTGCTGGTATTCATACCGTCATCCATAGGTGCTGCCGAATCCGTAATCACAAATTATTTAATTTTCATTGATGCTCAGTAACCCATGTATATCGTAAGTCGTGCCGTCCATCGCCTTCCTGCCTGCGGCGGCGAGGAAGGGACGAGAGGATATATAGGAAAAAAAAAAGATATTGAGAGAATGTAGGTACGTCGGAGAAGAGAGGACGCAACACAAAGTCGTCACATGACGACACAGTCCCGGTCCCTGCCCACGCCGCCGCTGACGGGCGGCACGCCCTGTCTCATAGGCCGAGCGCCGGGATACGCCGCCGCCGACGCCGCCGTCGGTCCCGCGGGGCCGCCGACCACCACGCGCCGCGGCCTCAGGCCGGTGTTACCAGCCCGGGGCGAGCTGGCCGCCCCCATCACCGACGGGGCCGAGGCGCGGGGGCTGCTAGCGGGGTGGCTCGGGTGCCCCTCGGGCGGGATGTAGGCCTGCTGCTTGGCCGCCTGCTCGTACGACGGCGGCGGCGCCTCCTCTCCGGCATCTGCCGCCGCCGCCGCCGCCGCCGCCGCCGGCCGCTGCATTGTCGCCATGGAGGGGACGAAATCGGGCGGGACGACGACCTGCACCGCCGCCTCGTGTCGGCGGCCAGTACCTCTGGCAGGATACTGCTGTTGCTGACTCACAGCAGCGGCGCTGGAGCGTCGACGAGGGTGGGTGTGGGCGTTGGCGTTGCTACCGGGGATCTGCGAAACCAAGCCACCGCCGGTAAAGGGGCCACCATTGCTGCTCCCGGAACCACCACCACCACCACCGGCGGCGCTGTTTCTACGTGCATGTTGCTGGATGAAATCCTCTGACAGCTGTCTCTCCCGCTGTCTCCGTGCCTGGTGCTGACGGTGCCGTTGGTCCTCCTCCTCTTGCAGCTGCATAGCCAGCGCGAGGTCACGGTCCTCCTGCTCCGACCCGGGAGACAGGGGCGGCACGCCGTCGTAGTTGATGGTGCCCATCGACGGCCCAATCGCCAAAGACTCGCCGCCGCCTGCCGACACGGAGCGTTGATGCTGAGGCTGCCGCGGGGAGCGACCCATCGTCTCCCGCTGGTGCTGGGTGGCACCGCCCACGACGCGGAAGTCGCCCGAGAAGAACTCGGCCGTCTCGCCGGTCGTGTCCGTCAACGACTCCCACACGATCTCAGCATGGCTTGCGTAGCCGGCGTCGGTGACGAGCGTGAAGAGACCCAGCGTCTGTGGGTGGCGATATAGCGTCGAGAAGTGGTCGTTGCGGAACAGAATCACGACGGAGCCGGGTTTCATAGCCGCCGTGATGACCTCGAGTCCGTGCTTCGTGAGCTGTGTTCCCGACTGGGCCAGGAATAGCTTGATGGTCAGGATGTCCTGGTAGATGGCCTGCTCCTCCTCCGTCAGGCCGACCACCTCTTCGTCCTCATTTTGGCCCATCGCCATCAGTCGGTCCTCGAGCTCCTCCTCGCGGAACAGCAGGTTCTGCGCGTCCTCGTAGGACTCGGCGGCTCTGCGCTTGAACGCATCGTAGGCCGTGTCGCCCGGCTTCGGGAGCCATCCGTGGATCAGGGGCACAGAGAAGGTCGAGTACAGCCGCATCTCGGTCGTGTCCTCAAAGGTTCCGGGAATCGTCTTGTCGCTCCGCTCTGTCGGGTGAATGTGCGTGAGCGACGTCCGCCTGAAGGCCTTGGTGACCTCTGCCGAGGGCACGAAGCGTGGGTTCACGTTCATGCCCGTGTGCAGGCTCTTGAGGAAGCCGTACAGTTCCGTAATGTCCGGCAGCACCACGTCCTCGGGTACCCTGCGCGGTGACATGAGTTCGTCAAAGACCGCGTCCAGCAGAAACGAGAGGCTGATTTGTTCCCGGGAACGCAGCGTTTCGACCAACGCCGTCTGCACGCCTGCCGGCGTGGTCAGGGTCAGGGCGTTGACGAGCGCCACCAGGGGACATGGCCCGTTCTCGTTCTGGACGAGGATCGGCGAGGCCCGCGGGTTGGAGTTCGCGTTGGCGTCGTACCAGTTGATAATCTTGATTTGATACGTCTCGGCCTTTCCGTCAACAGACCTAGGCGCTTGTGATGGGGCTGCTGTGCTCGACGTTCTAGGCGGTGGCGGAGGCCCAGGTTGTCCCTGCGGCTCGCTCTGGGGCTCCTCGGAAACATCAATCAGGGTCTCGGTAGGCGTTGTCTGAGGTGTTTTCTCGAGCTCCTTGGGCTCCTTGATTGCCTGGTTGATGGCATTATTTGCAACGGCTGGTTGCTCTGGTGTGTCTTCAAAGTCCTCCCAAGTGCTTCGACGTGACAGCTGTCCAAGTTGCGGATCACTGTCAACAAGATTCCAGTCGCTCCCGTGGCCAGCACTAGAGGCTAGGTCCTTGGCGGGTGGAGGCGGCGGATGCTCTGAGGTTTTTCCTTTGCCCCTGTTGCCTCCAACCTCGTCCCATGCGTGTCTATCCTCGTACCCCTCGACCTCGGTGGCCCCGACGGGCGCATGTGGCTTGGGCGGCGCTGCTATCTCGTCCCAGGCTGCGGAGCCGTCTTCTTCGGTGGGAAAAGAGATCAAGGACGGCGAGCCGGTGAAGTTGCTGGTCGACGGCCTCCTCGACGCGTCGGCAGATACGCTGCCCGTGGTCCAGACGCCATTTCCTAGCTCGTCCTGCTCGGCCACCTGTGTTGCCAGCGGCTGCGGCCGCGGCGTCTTGTCATCGATGGCCGGCTGCCAGGGATTATTGCTCGTGTCGTTTGAGATATTCAACCGAGAAAAGGGCGCAGTTGGAGGCGTCGGTGGCACGGTCACTATGAGGGGAGCCGCCACGGGCTGGCCACCGTTGTGCGCGACAGAGTTGGGGGTAGGCTTTCGCTTGAACGGGTTGGTCTCAGTCCTGTGAGGGCCAGGCCGAAGGGCGTCTGGGACGGTGCTGTTGGCGACGCTACCGCCAGTGCGGTCTGCCGTAAGCGGAGTCGCCGCGTGGTCGTTCCAAACATTCTCGTCCGAGGGCGCAGTAAAAACCGAGTACTGGCTGACGGACGGTGGTCCGGGAGGGGTGGCACCGGGCTGGGACGAGTTGGGGATGGCCGGGGCCCCTGTGCTTGTGGTGCCGCCCTCGGCGCCCAGACCAGGGCTGGGCGTCGGCTGGGGCAACGGGTGATCGGCGCCCCAGATGTCTCCCGGGCTGCCCGAGCTGTCTGTTTCTAGCCACGTGGGGCGTCGTTCGTCTTGGGGACGGGGCCGATTCGTCATGGGGGAATCGAGGGAGTCATTGTCGGGAACCGGCTTCCGGGTTACCATCTTGGCAGGCCCTCGCAGGTTGGCTCGCTAGGGACGCTTTGTGGTGCTCCGATCTCGACCCGAACAGGCGGGGTTGTCGGATTACTGCTGCTTTGTAATAATTGCTGGCTGTGGCTGTAAGGCTGGCTGACGAGTGATCGGGAGGCAAGAATTGGCCCAGCCGACAGGGTAAGAAGCTTCCGTCTCTTCGTGGTGCTCACAGTCGATGCCGTTCTTGGACCACGCCGGTCACCAGATGCACATGGCTTTGCAAGACGCAACCAACGTTGCCCAGAAACTGGGTAGGCTTCCAAAGATTGTTGCGGTGGACGGTTGCACAGGTAGAGCGTGTGTGAGCTTGCAAAGGCAGGGTAATATGGCACATAAGCGAACTGGCAAAGGATTGAGCGCGACGGATCGTTGTGGCAGAAGCTGGCTGGTGGTCTTGTCTTGGCTCAATTGTTAATTGTTGGAGAAGCTGGCGCGGCAAGACCGGCACTGGGGGCTTGCGTCACCCCGCGTTGGCGCCAGCTGAGCAAGAGACCCTCGAATTGAGTTGAGTGACTTCTCCCCACAGCCCCGTTACTCCCCCGACCGAGGCACCTATCGAATCATTGATGATTGCGCAGCAGGGCGCAGGCTCCCTCGGAACAACCTGCCTCGAACTCGTCCAATTTTTTCTTCTTTTATTGAGTCGTAGCCACCATCAAGTAAAACGCCAAACATTGGTCCCTTCCTGCTACAGTTGCACCGCCACAAGTCTACCGGTAGGCTATGGCGGTGGTGACGTGACAATGGCCCACCGGACCGGCCCAATGACCTGCGAGGTAGTCCAGAACCACGTGTTAGAGGATGGATCTTACAGTTCCATAACGGCGCCGCTTCCTTGCGTGGCTCAAAGTTACCTAGTCGGCAGATAGAGAGGCAGACTTAATCTGAATTTGTATTCGATTCTGAACTTGGTCGTTTACTGTATGTAGTTTAACTAATGCATTGCGATCTCCTTCAAAAACCCCGGCCGGGGAGTGAGGTTGCAGTGTGTGTCGGCCGGGACAAGGTACCCAAGTAGGCACCAGGTAGCTGTACCCGAAACAGGCCCTCCGACGCAAGCAAACCTCGCCCACCTGACCAAAATACCGTAAGGCTCCAAAAATAGGTACCAGAACCAGCCGTCTGTTATCCGTCTCGTCAGCCGTCTCTGTCCTTTCCGTCTGTCCAACGAACCGGCCAACGTCCATACCAACTGCTTACTGCCCTTGCACAGGAGGGTAAGATACGGACACGCTCTAGAAGCGTCGACGCCAGGTGTCGTCAACGATGCGCCAGTACCGGTCCACGTCGGTCCTGGCGTGCGCAACGTGGCCACTGCCGCCAAACTTCTCCATGCGGACCTCGAATCCCTTGCGCTTAGCATCGGCGCCGTGCTCCTCGATAGCACCGGACGCCACCAGCAGGTCCTCGTCGCTATATATGTAGGCGCGTTTGACCTCGGTCGCGTTGACGGCCGGGTCATTGTGAGCCGCGGCGCAGCGCGCGAGGGGATCGCCGCGGGCGCGGTTCCAAGGAAAGACGAAATGCTTGACATAGTAGCCAATAACCGCGATGTGAAAGAACGGTGTGAGTAAGAACATCCACTTGCCCGACACGCCGACCGAGATGGCCGTCAGGCAGCTCCAGTAGCTCCACTGGCCGGGAGCCGAGTCGAATATCTTGACGTGGCGAGGGAGTGATGCGGGCTTGTAGGCGTCGTACAGGTGGCACAGCATGGACGAACCACCGTTCGAGAAGACATGGACCAGCATCTCGGGCTTCTTGAACGACGAGGCAGCCGCTGTGTTCTCGCCAACGGCCTCGCGGAAGGCCGACACAGCAGGCTGGATCTCGCGCACAGCGACATCCGGATTAAGGAGGTGGGCGAACTCGCAGCGGATCAGTAGGATCTGCGAGGTTGGGTACACGGCCTGGTATCGGAGAGTGTACTTTGCGATGTGCTTCTCCTGGGCGCCCAGCCAGGTGCACACGACGATGAGCTTGGGCGCCGGCGGCGTCCAGAGGGATGGCGTCTTGTCGCCCGCCTTCGGCTCGGGGCGGTAGAGATATGCGATGGGCGAGATCTTGGCCATCATCGAGAGGGGACCTCCTGAGGCCGTGAGCGCGTTGAATGCCATGGCTCAACGCGTCTTGATGGTGCAGTATTTGTGTTTTTGAAGGGGCGCAGTAGCGTCTTGTACCTGATAATCGAGAGGAATGGAGAGTGTTTGGATAGAGACGCGTAGGTACGAATTCAGCTGCCTTTAAGGTTGAAGACCGAATGGATGCTGTGTAGTTGTGACGGGGTGTTGAGATGGGTCCCGGGTGTTTGGCGGACGCGCGGGCTGGTGTGCTCTATATCCCAAAAAAAAAATTGTTTTTATTTTGGCTGACTCCTGCCAGTTTTGTGGTCACCGCCTAACACTCCGTTGCTCCTTCCGGCAAAATACATCCTCCTTGCACTCTTCAAACCTGACACCCCTTAGGCAAGGTCTTCCATCTAAGGCATCCGATGTTTCTAAGGCAACCTGGACAGCCAGCAGGAAGCCGCCACTTCGCCCACCACCCCGTCTTTCTTTTAGCAGTTGATTAGGCAGCTACCTCTTTTGTCAGGCGAGTTCTGTAACCCGTCGGAGACGAGGACAATAGCATGATGAACAGTTCTATACACTGTAGCAGGCAAGCATTTCGCCTTCCTCCAGAGGCATCCCGTAGTGGAGAGGAGTCGCTCCCTCTTGAGAGGATTGTCCCGCTGTCCTAAATCTCCAGATTGACCTGCCCATGATGTATGAAACGAAACCCATATCTGTCCCAAGAGCTAATGGCATCCCGAAGGAGATGATTCTGCACCTCATTCCATCCCCTAACTCTGGTAATGTGCAAATCTTCGTGAAGTCCTTGATGGAAACATGCTAGACACGAGGACAGATCGTCCAACGTCGGCAAAGTAAAGGGCCCCCGGTTCCTAGGGGGTAGGCCAGTTGCAGCTTTCCGAGCACGGTGAGCCGCGTGATTTACGGGAACGATGCAACGGAACAGCTAGCAAACACCGGGTTGAGGAACCAGATGATGCGGTGGCTAGCCAAATAACACCCGGTTGGATTGTGCTCCCTAATTACAGGCAGGTGACATAGCACATCCGTCAAAGACAGCATAGCAGCACGCGGCCAGATTTTCAGATACTGTCCGTCTCCTTCTCGTACGACAGATCCTTCTACTGTATTTGCTTTGCTTTTCGGCGGAGGCATCCTCAGGCAGGCGTGCCGAGGTCGAACTTTCGATTCCATTCTACTCTTGCGGCTCTTCCATGTTAGCACGGATTACCGGCAGTGGAGTACTACTACAACCGAATCGGCAGGCACGCCCGTTGATTCTTCCTTCCATGCTCGCTGAGTCTAGTCTCCACACCGGCACGCGTTTCTATTACGGGTACCGGGCAGGTGGGTGTACCTACCAGCCTTCAACCCTTCTCGACACTTCTCTTCACGCATACCTCCACACTGGCAAGCGTGAACCTCAGTCAACTCCCAACCTTAGAAAGTTCAGCAATCTGGCTGGAAAGACCGCACCGCCATCAACAGTTGTATTTTGCAGGTCTACGTAGCCTGCCATGTCAAAAACCTTCTTTCAGCGGGTTCTGCCCGCTATTCTCTTCTTCAGCCTCATCCCGGTTGTCGCCCTGCGCCACAGCAAGCAAGATGCCGTTCAGGTCTTGAGCTCCATCGAGCCTGTTCCCGGCGTGCTGATCACTGTTCCGCCTCAGCAACCCCTGATCGCCCGCGTGTCCACTGACAATGCTGCCAAGAACGTCATCTACCAGCAGTCCCTGACCCTCCATGTGCCCGAGCCGGGCGATGACCAGTCGGGCAGCCTCTATGACACTGACATTCAGCTCCCGAGCGCAAACCCTCGCTCCGCCTCCGTGCTGCTCGGCGCCCTTCACCGCAAGGCGGCGGCGGCTGCTGCCGCCGATCCCGCCAATGACAACGCCGCAAACTCGGTCGACCAGCCGCACGGCTACGAGAACATCACAGGCGATCATGGCTTGCAGTACACAATCCCCGTCTCCATCGACAACGTGACGATCCTGGATCTCCTTGTCGACACTGCCACTGCTGACCTGTGGGCAGTTGCTCCCGGCGCTCAATGCTTGAACGTCTATGGTTGGGATGTCAACTTCACCGAGTGCCAGTTCGGCTCGACCTTCCCCAAAGACCTCACCTTCAGCTACGGCTACATTCCCAACCAACATCTGTTTATGCAATACCCTGACGGCGAGATGGCGTCGGGCACCGTGGGCTACTCCGACATCGAGGTGGGCGGCATCACGGTCCTCAAGCAGGAGATCGGGCTGGTAAATCGCACGTACTGGATCGGGAACAAAGTCGCGAGTGGTGTCGTTGGCCTGGGCTACCCAACCCTGAGCCACATCTACCGCGACAACGAAACCGACTGGCTCCATCGTGTGACATACCCGACTCTGTTTACGAGCATAGTCGATCAAGGACTAGTCGAGGAGCCCATGTTTGGCATCGCGCTGGGACGAAACGGCACCACTGGTGTCATCTCGTGGGGAGGCATGCCAGATGTCCCGGGTCTGAAATCCGCCAGCCAGTCCCATGTTCCCATCCTTGTTGTGAGCTATACCTACCTGCCTATCTACCTATTATCTCCTCTTCCCAGGTCTCGCCGTCGGTCTGAACTAACTCGTATCTGCTCAGACTCAACTCAACGATGATCCTTTCACGGTTGACCACCCTTCGTTCTACACGATCGTCCCTGATGGCTTCAAGTACGGATCGGCCAAGGATACTTCGAATCACCCCTACATCATTGATGCGGGCACTCCCATCAACTACCTGCCGCGCCGTAAGTAGCCACGTCACCCCCTGGTGATAGTCTCGATACTGACATGCATGGTGACATCGACAGGTCTTGCAGAAGCCATCAACAAGTCCTTCGCCCCCACGGCCGAATACAACACGGAGCACGGCCGCTACTACACCAACTGCGATGCCACGCCGCCTGCTTTCTCGGTCATGATCGGCGGCTCCAACTTCATCGTCAACCCGGCCGACATGATTATCCGCGACAGGCCTGACTCGCATACTCTTCTCTGCCCAACCACCATCTCGCTTGGCGGCACGGGCCCTTACATCTTGGGAGCTGCGTTTCTGAACAACGTCGCCGTTGGGTTTGACGTCCAGGCCGCCGAGCTCACGTTTGTCTCAAGGCCCTTTTACTGAGTTCAGGGATGAATTTGTGGAGACACGCATAACCCAACTCGTCCCATAGGTTCATCTTCCTGTTTCCTCCACGCTTTTCATTCGTTATCCCTTTGACTGACCTCATTGTGCTGCCCATTCAGAGTGCGGAGTTTTTTCTTGGACGGAAACATGTCCGGACGATGGGAAATTTGGCAAAGATGATCCGCAAGAGCCTGAGCTATTGAGCTATGGGAGAGAAAAGGAAGCTATGGCAATGATGCCCAAGATCCAAGACATGGTAGCAGTTCAACAATAAATGCAGCCAATTTTTGGGGAAATGGACCAGGCATAATTGTCCAGGTAGATGCTGCGCCGGGGCAGTTCTACGTGAAAGTGAAAGGGTCAAGTAATGTTGAGTATCCCGGCGCATACCCATCCAGCCATCCCAGCGCTTGGTCTGACAAATACAACGGCATTAACGGCTTCACATCATCTGGCTTAGAAGTTGCGTATCCGTCGCGCATCGTGTCGGCGGGAGGCAGTGTGCCCTCGGTGCATGCAGGCAGCCGCAACGGAATGCCGACGTAAAACAGAGAGGTGCATATTGATATCCGGGGACAGCGCCCCCCACGACATTTGGGCGGTGACCGACCGCTCGCTAGACTCGGGATGATTCGGAAGTTGCAGGGCTCAGCACGGGATGCTGCATCCATTGGACTGACCCTGACTGCAAAAGCCCCCCACGTGCACACAGTGATCCACTCTCCCTCGTTGCTTTTCGGGGCGAGCACCCCGTTGGATTGGTCCTTGTTTTCTCGGGGACAGATACTGGACGGATACACCGATTGCATTGATGCCATTTACGAGATCCCGGCCGCCCTACCGAGGCCGAAAGGAATCAAATTGGAGGCCAAGCAACTTCTCACCAAGAGCTGTGAAAACTAGGCGCGCAGCAAAATGTGGATTGGGAGAATTGACGTCGGCACGAATCGGCAGGGTTTAGCACAACCACCCGCTAATCCAGATTTGGCAAGTTAAAGCTTTGGAGCAGGGAAAAAAAATCCCCTGACGAAGAGCCTGACTGACCCAGCCCTGGAGCCCGGACCAGTGCTGCGCTTGGAGGCATGTCATCGCCGCGGGCCGCCAAACCGTCCCAGCAAGCACACCACTGGCAACGAGACAAGGGCAGGCACGAGGACTGAGGTATCTGTCAGGGCCCGCCTTCTTTCTTTATCTTCAAATTGCTCACCGAAGAAGGCGGCCAGGATGGCGCCGCAGCCACCTTGGCGAAAAAAAAAAAAAAAAAAAAAAAAAAAAAAAAAAAAACACCCCCCCCCCCCCCCCCCCCCCCTCCCCCCCCCCCCCCCCCCCNGAGCACATCCGGCTCTCGCCGACTACGCCCATTCGCCCAGCCGCACACCACGAAATCATCACCTAATGGCTGCATGTTGCCGGCATGGCGCTGGCCAGTGATTTGTGTTTCTGGGGTGCCTACTTCTACGCCGACGGAGCAGCTGTGTAGATTTATCCTCGGCTCCTGCCTTCTCTCCGACACAACTAGAACAGCAGGGAAACAAGCAACCAACCAACCCAGCTAACCGCCAGAAGCTTTGACCTTCCATTTGGCTGGACGACGCCGCATGCATCGCATCCCTTTTCTCCTAATACCTACCCTCTTTTCCCCTATTCTCGCAACCATCAGGTACATAGGTATCTATCTACCTTGTCTACCCGAGTATTTGTTTTTGCTTTTGCTTTTTCCTTTTCTGGGAAACGAGGACGCCAGTGGAATAAACGCACCGCCTGAGGAGCAAAGGCACTCCAACAAAACCAAAAGGCAAGCGCCCCATCCCTCACCGCATCCCGTCTTGGCTCGGCTGTTTTTCTGCCGGAGACGTACATACGGTCCCTGCTGCTGGTTCTGCTGGCACCGCACTACCATCGGCAATAGCAACAAGAAACCAGCCCGGCCGGGCTGTCTGTCCAATGGATCGCAAGAGGAATACCCCGTCGTCCCTTCGATGGATGCTACCCCACATGCTCGCACCCGAGGCGCTGGGGAACAAGCGGGCGACTCAGACTCACGCGACCATGGGCATTTTTGCCCCCCTGAATTGAATTTGGGGCTGGTCCAGGAACCCAATGGGCCGTCCCCAACCAAGCACAAAAGCTTGGCTGCGTGCAGATGGGATTTTCGAGGCGGACAGTTTGCTAATGGCCCACCTCAACTCCAGGAACACACAGACCACTGCCGCCGCCGCCGCACTTGAGACCGGACCACAGCTTGCTTGTTTTAACAGAGACGAGTGACGAGAGTTGTATCTTTCCATTTATAGTGATACCCTACCTGTGAGACGACAGGGCGACAGATAGCAGAAGGCCCAAGTCTCAAGAGCCCGGTGGAGGAAAGACAAGAAGCGGCCATGGCTCCCAAACAGAACGGCGTGGGCGTCCGCGCCGAGGATGCCAAATTGTGCGTCGTCATGGTGGGACTGCCGGCCAGAGGAAAGTCGTACATTGCGCAAAAAGGTGAGTTTGGGCCGCTTGCCTTTGTTTGCCTCATCTCAACGCCGGCCTTTGTGTTTTCATCCTTGGTTGCACCCCTAGAAGGAGATTTTTCGGATTCTTGATTTTTTTGTTGCACCCATTCCATCCCCTCTCTCCTTCTCACTGCCCTCTCGTCATGACCCCTGTCACACCCGCATTCAACCATCCCGGGCTGACCCGAAAAACCTCACCCGCACGCAACCGATCCAGCCCAGCGGTATCTTCGCTGGCTCTCGGTCGAGGCAAAAACGTTCAACGTTGGCAACTACCGCCGCTGTCTTAAGGACGCAGCGCAGCCGCCTGCCGACTTCTTCGACACGCAGAATGCCGACGGCGAGAAGAAGCGGCGGGCCGCCGCCGAGGCCGCCATCGCCGACATGCTTAAATGGTTCGGCGAGGGTGGCACCGTCGGTATCCTCGACGCCACCAACTCGACCAAGGAGCGGCGCAAGTGGGTGATGGAGGCCGTGACGGAGCAGGGCATCGAGGTCATGTTCGTCGAGAGCAAGTGCGACGACGAGAACCTCATCCTCGCCAACATCCGCGACGTTAAGACCACCAGCCCGGACTACAGGGGCGTCGACGCCGACAAGGCCGCCGACGACTTCCAGCGCCGCATCCAGAACTACAAAAAGGTCTACAAGACCATCGACGAGGACGGCGACGAGGAGGACCTGACCTTCCTCAAGATCATGGACGTCGGCAGGCAGGTCATCATCAACCGCATCCAGGACTACCTCCAGAGCCGCGTCGTCTACTACCTGATGAACCTGCACATCCGCCCGCGCTCTGTGTGGTTGTCACGTGTATGTGCAAGCCTTCTCTTTCCGCACATACCCCCTGGAATTTTTCTTCCCATGAAAGGATTTCGAACACGTGACTAACATGCGTGTCTCCTCGTTGGCTTCAGCACGGCGAGTCCGAGTTCAACCTCGAAGGCCGCATCGGCGGCGACTCTAGCCTGTCACAACGTGGCGAACAATACGCCAAGGCGCTACCAGACCTTGTGCTCAAGTCGGTTGGCGTAAGTTTACCTTGACCTGATCCCCAAATCCGAGTCTCTCTTCATCTCCTCCGAAACGGACCACCGCTCACACCTCACACCTCCCAACAGGACAACCGCCCCCTCACCGTCTGGACCTCGACCCTCAGGAGAACCATCGCCACGGCCAGGCACCTGCCGCCGCACTACAACCAGCTCCAGTGGAAGGCGCTTGACGAGCTGGACGCGGGCCTGTGCGACGGCATGACGTACCAGGAGATCCACGAGCAGTACCCGGCCGACTTCCAGGCGCGCGACGAGGACAAGTACAACTACCGGTACCGTGGCGGCGAGTCGTACCGCGACGTGGTCATCCGCCTCGAGCCCATCATCATGGAGCTCGAGCGGTCCGAGGACATCCTGATCGTCACCCACCAGGCCGTCCTGCGCTGCATCTACGCCTACTTCACGGAGAAGGACCAGTCGGCCAGCCCCTGGATGCACGTGCCGCTCCACACCCTCATCAAGCTCACGCCCCGCGCCTACGGCACCGAGGTCGAGCGCCTGTCGGCCGGTATCGACGCCGTCAGCACCTGGCGTGGCAAGGGCTCCACGGCCAAGCACGAGGACCCGGTCCCGGAAGCCCTACACTGATGATGATTATGACTATTCCTATATTACTATGACGTATATTTGGTCTCTTGGCACTTTTTCTTTTTCGTTTCTTTCTGCCCCCAACCACGAAAGAATGGGCTTGACATAACTCTCTATCACGGCTGAACACATGTTTGATGTGCCTGAGCCTCTTTTTGCACTTTGCTTGAGCTATTGTGTATGCTGTAACGAGAGAAAAAAAAACACCCCCAAAATTGCCCGGCACGGCTTTAGCTTATAGATTTTTTTTCTTGGTTATTCCTTTGTAACGATAGGGCTTCTGAACCCTACCTTGAGAACGCCAGCGTCAAGATGTGGTCAAGGTATTCTTCGCAGTATAGACATCCACTATTCCTCTCCTGCCCGTGCTCCTTCTCATATTTTTGTCCAAAATACGTATCTGGCCTCTTTTTGCTAGCGCGCGTCAACGTTGGATAGTTTTTCGAAAAACAAAGCGATAAGCATTCTCAAACTTGGCGTTTCGGTTCTACCTGCACTACTCTCAGCGGGAAACCTCAACACGGCCCAAAACATGCTGAATGCCTCGGCCGTGTCATGAAAGCATCCCGCTCTCCATCGCCTCAGCTGCACTCACATCACCAGCACCCTCCCCAACTCCCGAACCCTTCAAGAGCGGCCCAGCGGACATCACACGTCTACGGCCCCGTCCCGGCTCTGCAAAAAGCTCAACAGACATCATAAGTCGGCAGCCCCGTCCCGACCCTAACAAACCCCGCATCCCACTGCGGCGGCTGCGTGCCCACCACAGTCCCCGCCTGTCCACCAGAGACGCACAGCGTATCGACAGTAAGCAGCTGGTTGCCGATGAAATCCGTACTGACGCGCAGGTTGGTGCACAGCGAGCAGAAGAAGCCGCGGCACGTGTTGAATTCAAACGTGACGCACGCGTTGGTCGGGATCAGAATGTCCTGGTTGGCCGCGTAGACCTGGTCTATGATTACGTTGCAGTCCTGCGAGCTGGGGGGAGGGTTCTGATTTTTTGTTCGTATTTTATTAGCAGCCAGCCCGTGTTGTCTTCCCACCGGACACTACGTAGATAACCCGACTCCATATCTTGATAAAATACATACCGCGTTCTCGCACTCGAAAAAGTCAAGCGCCTGCTGCCGTCCCCGCAGCAGCCGGGCCAGCACCTCGCGGCGCGCCCGGAAACGGCTGCCGTCGTCGATGAACTGCGGCGGCAGAGGCTTGAGGCTCGACCGGGACCGCTTCCGCGACGGGGCCGCAGTGGAGACCCTGTAGCCCGTGGGCGCGGTCGCCGGCCGCTGGATCGGGACCAGTTGCGCGTCGCCATTTGACGCCTGGGGCCGGGTTGCTGGGCGGCGTTGGCGTGTCTGGCGCGGCTCGAGCGGCGGGGTTGCTTCTAGAGCGGCGGCTAGGGTGACGAGCAGGGTGAAGAGGAAGAGGAGCTTCATGGTTGCGTTGAGTTGCGGTCGTGGTGTCGGAGCAAGGGTGACAAGGAGGGTACTGGACTGCTGGACGACGGCGAAGGTGTTGTGTTCGTCTGCATTGGAAGACCGGAGCGGTGGATTTGGAAGACTTGAGAAAGGGCAGGGTAGACCACCGGGTCGTCGTCTGCTTTATATCCCGCTCGCTTTTCCGACCATCGGGATGAGCCCAGGCCCCGAGGGTGCAGACAGGCTTGGCATATTGCCCCGGAGCACGCACGGGAAATCCTGGGGTCTAGATGTCACTCAGCAAGGCAATGTGCGGCCCAAGACCAGCTGTCAGCTCGGCAGCCGGCCGACTTCGGATCCCGTGTCCCCCCAACCCGGTGAGACGGAAGTGAAGCCTGCAACGTATTGGGCTGCTTCCCCACAGGGTGTCAATAATAGAACAGCAGCGGTGTCAATAAAAAGCTGGGGAAACGACATCCTCCTGCATGGTATATGACCTCGGATCAATCAGGCCATTCTCGTGATGCTGCAATGCAACTTTGACCGGCCTGAGCCGTGTCTGTGCCACCCAAGCCCCCCGCTACCCCGTATTATTGTTCTTGGCTACCCCAGAGCTTCCTGGGGCAGATGGGGGGAGAAGAGAGTGTGCCGGGTACGTCATACCGCTATGGCAGTCGCTCCCTGCCTATGGGCATAGCAAGGTGAGGATGCTCGCGCCACGCCATCACGTGTCCGCCTTTTGCCGTCGCCCATCCCGAGACTGGCGGACGATGGATATGGCGCCCGACGTTCATGTGTGTAGCCGGGGTCGGGGGTGAAAGGCCAAAGGTGGACGTCTATTTATAGCTTGACGTGCAGGTGCTGCTGATGTTGTGGGGAAGAACCTCGAGGACCTTGCCGTGAAGCAATAGCAAATAGATGAAGGATGCAGACTCGAGGTCGCCCAGAGAGAGGCTGAGGGAGGGGAAGGATGTACCAGGCCGCTGTCCAATGGCGGCCCACCATTTAGACGAGCAGGCCACCATGGGCTTTAGCCGTTTACCCATGCATGACCGCGGGAGCCGATTGCAAGAGCTCCTCGGAAATCAGCGCGGTCGAAATGACAGCAATGAACAAAGAGAAGCAGAGGTCAACAAAGCACGGGAACAATGTGCAGTTGACGACGATGGGGCCAATTTGGGTCCGGGGCAGGAATAGCACCAACTAGTACCCAACTCCCCGGAGAAGCGCGCCCAAGTGTAAGTTATGTTTCTTGACAAAAGCCAGGAGAACAGGAGTTTTGCGTTCGTCAATCTGTTCAGTTGGAACGTCTTGCTCGTCTTTCGGGAACAGCTCTGGCTGGGAAGATGGTTCAGGTGAGGAGAAAAATAGGAGTAAGGAAAACAGAGGCAGGCGAACCTTGGCACCACCCATCTAATCTTATCGGATCCTTATCACGCTCTTTTCAGCCAAGATCGTCCCCTGTCGCCCCACCTTCGCGCCCGGCAGGAAAAAAAAAAAAATGAAGTGAGCCACCAAGACAAAGTTCCCAACAGCTCACGAAGCCTAGTTGCGACAATGAGTAGGAAACGGACGACAGAGCCCAACAGCGCACCAGAGACCATGGAGCACAGGTCTAGCAAGAAGAGGAAGCTACGGGAGGCCAATGGCACCAAGGCCGCCCCGGCCGACGATGTCCCCGCGAAGAAGTCCAAGAAGCCGAAAAAGTCCAAAGAGGCCGAGCCGGAAGTCGAGGCGCCGCCGCCTGCGGAGGAGCCCGAGATCAGCCCCGATCAGGATGACGAGGCTGACTGGAGCGACGAGGACAGCGCAGCGGGCGACGAAAGCCTCGCCGACAACTCACGCAAAGACGAAGACGGCGACGAGGATCTCCCCGACGCCGACGACGACGTGCAGCCCAACGGCCTGTCACTCCCCGAAGCGTCCGACGCCACGACTGCACAGGCTTTCAGCGAGCTCAGCCTGTCAGAGAACACGATGAAGGCGATCAAGGAGATGGGGTTCGACAAGATGACGGAGATCCAGAGGAGGGGGATCCCGCCGCTGTTGGCGGGCAAGGACGTGCTCGGAGCGGCCAAGACAGGGTCGGGCAAGACGCTGGCATTTTTGATCCCCGCCGTCGAGATGCTGCGGTCGCTCAAGTTCAAGCCGCGCAACGGCACGGGCGTCATCGTGGTGTCGCCGACCAGGGAGCTGGCGCTGCAGATCTTTGGCGTCGCCCGCAGCCTGATGCAGTTCCACTCTCAGACGTACGGCATCTGCATCGGCGGCGCCAACCGCCGCGCCGAGGCCGAGAAGCTGTCAAAGGGCGTCAACCTGCTCATCGCCACACCCGGTCGCCTGCTGGACCACCTGCAGAACACTCCCTTTGTGTTCAAGAACCTGCGGTCGCTGGTCATTGACGAGGCCGACCGGATCCTCGAGATCGGGTTCGAGGACGAGATGCGCCAGATCGTCAAGATCCTGCCCAAGGAGCGGCAGTCGATGCTCTTCTCGGCCACGCAGACCACAAAGGTCGAGGACCTGGCCCGCGTCTCGCTGCGGCCGGGCCCCCTCTACCTCAACGTGGACGAGGAGAAGCAGTTCAGCACGGTCGAAGGTGTCGAGCAGGGGTACATCGTCTGCGAGGCCGACAAGCGCTTCCTCCTGCTCTTCTCGTTCCTCAAGCGGATGCAGAAAAAGAAGATCATCGTCTTCTTCAGCAGCTGCAACTCGGTCAAGTACTACGCCGAGCTGCTCAATTACATCGACCTCCAGGTCCTGGACCTCCACGGCAAGCAGAAGCAGCAGAAGCGGACAAATACGTTTTTCGAGTTTTGCAACGCCGAGAGGGGCACCCTCATCTGCACCGACGTTGCTGCTCGGGGGCTTGATGTAAGTAGCCGCATTCCGGCATGATGTGACTTTTTTTTTCGCTGACGGATCCCCCCTCCAGATCCCCGCTGTAGACTGGATCGTCCAGTTCGACCCCCCCGACGACCCGCGCGACTACATCCACCGCGTGGGACGGACGGCGCGCGGGTCCAGCAAGAAGGGCTCGTCCCTGATGTTCCTGCTCCCGAGCGAGGTCGGATTCCTCACGTACCTCAAACAGGCGCGCGTGCCCGTCGTGGAGTTCGAGTTCCCGACCAAGCGCGTGTCCAACGTGCAGTCGCAGCTGGAGAAGCTGATCGGCAAGAACTACTACCTGCACCAGAGCGCCAAGGACGGCTTCCGGTCGTACCTGCACGCCTACGCCAGCCACAGCCTGCGGTCCGTCTTCGACATCAACAAGCTCGACCTCGCAAAGGTGGCCAAGAGCTTCGGCTTCGCCACCCCGCCCAGGGTCGACATCCAGCTCGGCGCCAGCATGAGCCGCGACAAGAAGAACCAGGCCGGCGCCAGGCGCGCGTACGGCAGCCAGCCCAGGCAGAACAAGCCGTATAGCGGCAAGTTCAAGAGGCGTGGGGCTTGAGTTGAGTGGATGGATGGGGTGAAAGTGTGTGCCATCTCACGGAGGATGGATGATGATTTCCGCCCGAGGAAAGAGGGCGTCAAAAAGGTTTTGCTGTGATAAAATATCAGCGACTTTACTACTCGGTCGGTTCCAGGTTTGATGGCATATCTTTGCTGCTTCCGGGGTTATTCGATGAGACATTGGGATTTTTTTTTGTGTTTTATACCTGTCTATGTACTTCCTGTTCTACAAGTCTCATCTGAAATTTACCAGGCGTGTCGCTGCAGAGTAGATAGGTGCATTTGCATCTGGATGGCTGCAACCATTTTGGCAATCAGGTACAATCACGAAGCCGCATTGTGAAACTGGTGCGTGGCAGATCTCAATGGCGAACACGCGCAGTTCTGGCGGCTATTACATTCCTGCTCGTAATGGATCCCGTAGTGCGACTTGACCACACTGGAGCCTAGAGGCAAAGGAGAAAATCGATACTACTCGGGTGGGTTCTATCAAACTAGGTAGGTACTGCGCCGTGTGCATCCAAATCGGGAAGGCTCGTCGGAGTGGGAGCCCGTGTCGAGTATATGGTGCCAGTCTGAGAAGGAAGGCAGGAAGTCATGGACCTCCTGCCCGCAGTCTCGCCTCCACCCTCACCCTCACCTCAACCTAGATCTCAACCTCGCACCACCCTTCCCACCTTCCACTCCCACAACTACCCGACCACAACAAGAACGGGCAAACGTGCCTATCCTACACACACACTAACATCCTTGACGAGTCGGCATC
Organism: Magnaporthiopsis rhizophila; assembly: GCA_003049465.1. Lineage (NCBI taxonomy): Eukaryota > Fungi > Ascomycota > Sordariomycetes > Magnaporthales > Magnaporthaceae > Magnaporthiopsis > Magnaporthiopsis rhizophila. The sequence continues at coordinate 24,475 of PYSS01000215.1, forward strand.
CGCCTTCCCCTTGAAGTTTGGAGCTACAGCCTGCCTGCCCACTTTTTCTCCTTCTGTTGGTTTTTTCCTACCCAACACTTTGAGATTGTCGGCATTCACGCGTCCACTGTTTTCGTTCCTCGTTCCGACCCACCCATCGTCTCCCTCATCTCTTTGCCTAGGACTAGGTACGAGATTTTCTGCAGCTACGCATTTCTCGACTTTTGTTCCTCCCTCTCGCCTTATTACTACCCTTGCCTTGTGCCCAACATTAACGAGATTTCCGCACCCACGCGTTCTCGTCTCCCTTCCTTCCTCCTTCTAGTCTCACCACAACACCATATCTCTCCCACTCGGCTCCTCGCGGGGCCACCGCTTTGCCCTCCACCAAAGTGCCGACAGCCGGCATCTTTTTGCCTGGTGAGTCCCGCCACACGCCGCCGTGGTCTATCCATGTACTTTACTGACGCCGCGTGTGCACCCACAGGGCCGCTTCTAGACCTCTGCAGGTTTACGGTCTCCGCAGCCACCCATCCAGCTCCCTTCATCATCCTGGTACAACACTGGGAGCGCGTCGCCAAGAAAAATACCCCAACCATCCGAGAACGATGACCTCAGGGTCTTGCAAGAGACACACGTCACCGCCAGGGCTCGACGAGATACTTTCTCTCTCTCGGGCAGAGGACTGAAGACAGCAATACCACGTTGACGAAGGACACCGAGGCCCCGTGCGATGAGCAATCCGAGAGCGCCCCGAGGCCGGGGAGCCGCCACCCCAGTCGGCCGACAGCTCGGTGAGTTCGCGTGCAAGACCGTTCTTTTCACTGGATGGACAAAAGGCTAACAATTACCACCAGTCCACGAACACGAGCCCACAAGAGCCCACGGTCCCGGCCCCCCCTTTTCATTCTTTTTTCATCCGATACTTGGCGCCATGCTCGTACCTAGCCTTAGCTAGCGGCTGTCTTCAGTCCACGAGCACGAACCCGTAAGAGCCCACCGTCCTCGTCTTTTTTCATTCTCTTTTATATCAGCAGAAGGAACTAACACCAGATATTTAGAATCATGCTCGGGAAAGCTGAGGCGCTGGCAATCCATTCGCCGACGCAGGGAGGGGAGTGACGGAAACAGTTTTGGAGTGTCTCTTATTGTGGAACACAAAAGAAAAGCTTTTCAGCTGGGGGTGGGAGCCTGCCGCCGTGCCTGGCCTCAGCGAACAACTGTTCTTAGTCCACGAGCATGAGACCGTAAGAGCCTACGGCCCTGATGTACTTTATGCTCTTTTATACCAGCAGAGTGAACTAGCCCCAAGATTTAGCATCATGCTCGTGCCTTGCTGCCCTTTCAACGCTTTTCAATCTACGAGCATGAGACTGTAAGCCTACAATCCGGGTTTTCTTTTTCACTCTTTCCTATACCAGCAAAAAGAACTGACGCCCGATTCCCAGCACCATGCTCGTGCCTGACCTGCTTTAGACAACGACTGCCTTCGGTCGGCGAGTACGAATTCGTAAGAGCCCACAGCCCTGGTCCTTTTTTCCACGCTTTCTTTCCTCCGCGGCAAAGGGAACTAACGCCCGACACCTAGCACCATGCTCATGCCTAGCCTACAATAAACCTCGACAGCACAACCACCACACCGCATGTACAACACGGTCGCCAGTGAAAGATCCATCAACTCTCCCGCTTACCCGTCCTCACACCCGGTCCGCGTGCCCCAGTTGGCGTCCGAAATTGAGTGGGAAACGAACAAGTTCAACAACCTCCGAAATCCAGTCAAAGGACAAGAACCTTTCGGCTGGTCATATAAGAGCACAGGGAGCGGCACCCATGCCGACTACATGTTTGGGTACGCGCCCACCTGTGCATTTGTACCTTGAACAAGACATGGCTTTAGGCTTCATTGCTAATCGGGGAAATACCAGATGGCGGACCCTCTAGCGCGCCATGGACAACGACCATCTTCAGTCCACGAGCACTAGCCCGTAGCCTGCGTTCAGGGGTTTTCTTTCTTTCTATACTTTTCTCTATACCGGTAGAGGGAACCGGCTGCCCGATACCTGGCACCATGTTCGTACCTGGCCAGCATGCCTCACACAACGACTGCCTTCAGGCCACGAGCACGAGTCCGTAAACGCCCATGCATTTTCTATACTCTCTAATACCGGCACAGGGAACTGACACCCGATAGTAGCGCCATGCTCGTACCCGGCCTCCGCTCGTCGAGCCCCAACGCCCCACTGGGTGAACAGCCCAACGCTTACCGAATTCTGCTTCGGTATGATAGGAAGAGCCGGCCACCCTCTCGGGTGGGAGCAGCCCGTTTGGCGGGGGCGGCATTTAGGAGCTGGTGCTAGACACCATTCATCGGAGGAGAAGCGCAGGCGCCAAGAGCCTTCCCGTCCCGCGTCAGACGACGACTTCGCTTTCGGCGGGGCACGCCCAGGTGCCGCCTAGGCCGTCCAGGAGGAGTCCTCGCCCGACACGGGGCTAAGTCGGGGTAAAACCCAACGCACCACAAAGGCAAAAGAGGAACGACGTCGTAGCCGGGACTACGACCGCACCCGGCCCTTATAAGGGATCGCACCGTGACATCGCCCCACAGGTTCAGCCGTTCAGCGTCCCTCGCGGGCGGGTGTCTCCCGCCGCCCGTCGGATTGCTGGCCAGAGGCCAAACGTCTCCAGAGCCCAACCGTGGACGAGAAGGCAGCCGGACATAAACTCGCGAGGATCGATACGACGCAAATTCGCGGCTGGCCTACCCTGCACCTACCCTGCACCTATCCTGCACCAACCGAAACGGACACACATCGCGAAGCCGATCAAAAGCGGCGTCACTCAGCAAAGCAGAAGGGGAACAGCCCGAGTAGGGCAGAGGGCAACCACGTCGTCCGCTGCGCTCAGCGGTCGCAGGCGCTGAAGAGCACAACGTATGTCACAATTCCAGCACCCAACCAACATCATGGCCTGCTTCAAATCAAATGCTATCCTAAGCGAGGAATTGTCCTAGTAGGTTGCACCTTTGCACTTACATCCTCTGGTGGCTTCCCGGACGGTTTTAGTTCCCGTGCTGATTCAAATCCACCAAAAGGAGCATCCAGGTCCAGAGAGACTTGGAACATACAAGTCTTCCAAACGTCCACAAGTTTGGGTTCCCTGACATTGTTGCGGCAGGGGGGGCTTCGTAGGGTAATAGACAGAGGTGGTCGGGGTCTGGGAAAGGGCCCCCTGTATCTGTAGACGAAGAGGAAATGATCTATCTGCCTGAGAGAAAGGAAAAGAAATAGGCTTGTGTACATATACATGGAAGCGATTACCAAAAGACCGTTCCTCCGATCTCTTCGTGGCTGTCCCGGAAGCTCCCTAGATCCGCTGACAGGCTCTTTCACTGATCGCGAGCGCACACTAATGCTACTATAACAGCGTGAATCTTTTTACGGTTATTCTACTCGGCCCTCACCCACCAGCACCAGTTAAAATTCTACAGGGTCGACTGGCCATCTCCTTTATACTGCGGGTTGTTCCCTGGCACATCCAGAGAGGGCGCCTCAATCTTCTCATCAACCGGGAGCAGGCCCATACGCCGGCCACATCTCTCCAGGAGAGTGGAGCCAGTTCGACCGCATCTTCGTGGGTATCACTACCGCGTCTCCGGTCTGGCTGCCAGCCCATCGCAATCTCTATATTCAACTGTGGCTGACCGTGGTGGCTGGTGTCTTTCCCATCGGTCAGCTCTCGGGGACGCGCGGGGATTTCAGATGCCATCGTGGAGGCCGCGCTGGCTCGGGCCACTCCGCTGCTGGTCGGCCGGCCGCAGAAAGAATTCCCAAGGTGTCCATCATCGCCCTCGCTCCAGAAGCTGCAAGCCACTGCCACATGATCAGAGACGCACGTGCTGTGCACGCCGCTGTAAGGTGATCCTATGGCTTTCCCATCTCCTCATCATCATCACGATCTTTACCCCGGCATCGTATAGGTAAAAAAAAAAAAATGAAGACGCAGGGTCTGACGGTGGGACTTCCTCAGCAAAAAAAAAAAAAAAAAAAAAAAAAAAAANAAAAAAAAAAAAAAAAAAAAAAAAAAACCTTATACGCACCTATCCCGAAGACTTCGAGAGCGCGGAATAATAGGCCGGGTTGAAGAGACGCACCGAGAACACGGTGGCTCCATAATACCCCGATGGTCTACAAAAGGACGAGGAAGCGCCGGGTACTGAAGGAGGAGCTCGAGCGGCTCACGTCTATGCATGTCAATCCGCTCGTCCGCTGCGTGGAGTGGGAGAAGGCGGACGAGGAGGATCAGAGAAAGCGGATAATGGAGGATCAAGAAGCCGTGAGTGAGGTGCAAGCGGCGATGGTTGAGTTGCCGGCACTTCCGGGTGTGTTGATTAGTGCAAAGAGGGAGCACCGCGGGGCCGAAACGGCATAATTGTACCATTTAGTGGCGTGTCCGCTTTCAAGTGCGTCGGGAACGCAGCTCAACGGTTTCTCGCTGGCAGCTCCCCTCCCACATAGGAAGACATATATAATAAGTACCATCAACATCACTTATCTCCTCAGGAAACACAAATGGTAAGCGAACAGGACGGACGGACTGCCAGAAGTTTGCCAAAGTCAAGGCGGCTGACTGACCCGGCGGCTGGCCCCACCTAGATCTGCTGGACAAGACTCATCACACATAGTGTACACACACCCCTGCAACGCCACGAAACTTCCACAGGGCGAATGGTTTAGGGGTATAACGTTCGCTTCGCACAGCGCATTGACATCGTGCGCTACGGCATTGCGAAAGGTCCGGGGTTCGATTCCCCGTTTGTCCATCCTTTTGGCTGTTGCGACATGGCGGGCGTGAACCCTGCCAGGTTAGGTTCATGCACTTTTTGGCCTTCACTCAGCCACCCACGAAAACTCCAGGGGCTGCAACGAGACGCCTTGCGTGTGTTTACTTTTTTCTTAAAAAAAATAATAAGCTTGCTTGTTTTTTATGCTTGGCTTTGGCTGAGCTGCTCAGTTAGGTAGGTGTTTGACAGCTGGGGCCGTCCAAGCATCGGCCCCGGATGCATTGTCACCCGTTGGCTCCTCCAGTTTCAGTGAACCGGGATGTCCTTTTTGAACGTCGTGGTTTCCAAACGAAAGAATCTGTTAATGAAATGAAATAGATGACGCAGGGGAGCATGTAAGAAGGCAGGCAAGACATAGTGAGGGGAAGTGAAATCCAGGCAGAAAGACGCGTGGCTTCCATCGATTCAAGGGAAAGGAAGGTCAATAGAAAGCACAGGCCCCATCCCTCCTGGCCAGGCCCTGACACCTTAACAACGGCCCCGCAGACTTGGCTGGAACAAGGCAATCCGACAGGAACAAGCATCCATCATCCCGCGCGCCCATTGTTTCTGTCGACTTATCGATCTTGTGATGATGCCGATAGCTTCCTGACGGCTTTCACGATCCTAGAGCTGTCCTAGAGAGGCACGAACTGTGCTGCCGCTTTAGACATTCCTTCTTTTGAAGCTACCCGCTGTGTTTCGCGCGGCCTGCCTTCTTCTGGGTTCCGTCAGCCCATCATCAATCAATTCCCATCATCCTCGATTCCGCCGATGGCCTCTTTGTTCCTTTGACCTGCCACTGCCAGTCGCAACCACCATCCTCACCGGATAGCCACAGCAAATACAGAACATGTCAAATCCTAACGCCCTCTTCCTGCTCGCCGATCACATCAAGCTCTCCCTCCTCGAGAGGAAGCGGGCTCGGTCGCTGGACCTTGCGGCCGGCGATACGCAGGATGGCCACATCGCGCGGTCGCTAGACCAGTTCCGGGAGGGACTTGAGGCGCTCGAGAAGGAGCACAAGCGCCTCGAGGCCGCCGGGGACGAATCGTACGTCTCTCTACCTGCCTGCCTGCCTGCCTGCCTGCCTGCCTATTCCGAAAAGTCCATGCCGACTGTGGTGTACGGAGGGAGGCTAACGAACCCCCTCGCGCTAACAGAAAGGCCCTCGACCTCGCCGACGCCCTCCCGACCCTCCAGAAGCAGCTCGACGACCTTACGTCGCAGTTCCACGGCTTCTCCACAACCCCCTCTATCGTCCTGACCAAGCCGAACGACCCGTCCCTGGCCGCAGACTTTGCCCACGCCAGCACCGTCCCCAGCGCCATCACCGGCAAACGATCAGCGTCGGGCGGCAGCGGACACAAGACAGTTCGGTTCACTGATAACACCAAGCCGAACAGCGTCGACGACGAGGAGTACGACAGTGACCTCGACAGGGACCTCGAGGCCGCCCGGGCCGGCCTCTTTGGTGCTTACGACAACAACAATGGCCCCTACCGCGACGATCCAGACGGCCCCTCGTACCGCGATCGGATCGAGGGCAACGCGGTCGACGGCGCCATGGACAACGTCCAGGTGCACGCGTACCACCAGCGCGTGCTGGACGAGCAGGACGCGCAGCTCGACGCCCTGGGTGCGACAATCGGCCGTCAGCGAGAGCTTAGCATGCAGATCGGCGACGAGCTCGACTCGCACGTCGCCATGCTGGACGAGTCGGAGCGCCTCGTCGACCGCCACCAGAGCGCGCTGGACCGGGCTCGGCGCCAGGTCGGCCGCATCTCGCGGTCCGCGGGCGACACGAAGCAGATGGGAATCATCATTGCGCTCATTGTGATTCTGCTGCTGCTTATCGCCATACTGAAGTGAGGTTTCGAAGATATGGTGAGAGGGAAGAGACAACAAACAGTTGTGTGTGTTGAACTTTGCTTCGTCGGTGTTCGTTTCCGGTCATATACCTACAGACTCCTACTGACTGTCTCCTTTGTTGTTTTTCTATTGTTATCAACGCATTGTGCTTCTCGGGTAAAAATGCATAGGCCGGCGTTTTGATGGCTCCAGGCCCGGATAGCCTCCCGCCCTGAAGTCTAGGAAATTTTAGCTTCATCCATCACCTCAGCGCCGAAATTCTCCTTCTCCGTGCAGGATCAAAGAACGAGCCGTCCACCTTGTGTGTCTTGCCTCACCTCACGCACGCCCGCGGTCCTCATAGTGTCGACCCAGCATGACGGAATCCAAAGTTGTAGAAAGCAGAGGCCTTCAATAAGCTCCCAACCACTGACCCAGGCGGTCAGCAAGTTCGATGCTCTGAACGGAGACCCGTTCTCTTGGCCACCGACTTCCATGGCTTGCTCCTCCGCCACCAGCCGGACCGCACGTTCGGCCTCACCTGGCTCCACGGCCACTTCGAGCTCGAGCCCGGCTAGAGGGTCGTCAAATACGGCGGCGCGTCCGTTCCTGTGGCATCTCGGCAAGAATCTCCAAGTACGCCCGGCCATGTAGCTGGATCCTCGACGAGCGGTGTCGCCCGCCCCTGTGAGCTCCGGTATCCATGCGGGCCCAGACACATACAAGACCCCGAGCCCGATTTCGGCGAGCCTACGCTGCGGACCCTTCGCCGTCGGGTTTTTGCGAGCTGAGTGGCCGGCGCAGCGCGCAGAGGAGGCTCTTTGGTCTCTGCGGCCACCTTGAGGACGATTTTACCGCCCGGATCGAGATCGCTAAAGGCTAGGGCCCAACATTAGCCGAAAGCCAGAGGATTCAAGTTTTTTTTTTTCCTTCCAAGTCGACGGATAACCCCCCCTTGCGAGACTGACCTTGAGCCTGCGGTACCAGGACGGCGTGAAGTCACGTACGGCCGCCTAGTTCTTCTCTCTGCAGCTTTGGGACCGAGGTAACTTCGGCTGCAGACACAAAGGCTCGAGCCACGCCGGAGAGCACAAATGAGATCAAGAGAGCAGCAGTGTCCGCGTAGTGCTCCGGTGATGCAGGCATTGTATATCCGGACCCGTCTTTAGTTCCGAGCGTTTTCTTGGTTTGTCATTCTCAACTCGAGAGGAAGAAGGCCCATCCACCCATCCTTTGTCCCCAGCATCAGCCAGCCGCGCTTCGCCGTCCAAGCACAAAGCCCTTTGCCGCATGCCGCCTGGAAGAAGAGGCTCCGCGAGTCTGCGCTAGCATTGGACAAGGCCGAACCCACAAATCGCGCCATTACAAGATGTTCCGAGTCGTCGTTCCCTGGCTCTGGCTTGCATGCTACGCGGGAGGTGAACCAAACCCGATTCGCCTGAAGAGCCGGCGGAGGCTGGACTCCGCCGCAGGAAGCGGAGTCGAACTTGTCCGTCGACGTCTCGTGGCAGGGGTCCGTCCCCCCAGGTCCTGTGGTGCCAACGGTCAAGAAGCGAGGGAGTTCCAACAGCCACCCGCACTGGCAGACACCTTCCAAGGCTCCAGCCGATGACGCCAGAGCCCGGCCAGCAGGTGTCCCTACACGCTAGCTACTATTGCAGCCGGGCAAGGAAACTCAACCAAAGCCCTTAGATGTCGTTCTCGCCATCTGCAATGATGTCCTGCGAAGCCCCGAGTTCCCGTGGGTGTGTGTGAGAGGGGGCGTGCAAAGGCCCGCCCAATGCATCCTGCACAGCTCGCGGTACCGGTTTCCGCTTGAGGAGGGAGCCCGTTTACGCCCGTTTAACGAGAGGAAGAACGGTCTCATCGTCAGATACACGCTGTCGCTTCAACGACGGCTCACCAGGATCTGGTGTGTAGCACGGCGCCTGAGCGGGTGTCGGTCCACTTCTGCGGTGACGCTGGCCTCCGAAGAGGTCAATAAAGCCCGCCCGAGGCCGGACGGCGGACCATACCACATATTGTCGACCCAACTGCGTATCCTTGTCCGGCCCTCCTCCTCCTCCTCCACATCGTCGCCGCTATCGCCCGCACTTTCGTATCCACGAGACCACGTGTGGGAACTCACGCTCCGCGCGTTCGAGGCAGGGGACAATCCGGCGAGCCTTTCGACGTCTTCGCCGGACATGTTATGGTGCACCTCGCGCGTGCCATCATCCTCGTTAAGGGGTAGCGCGCGGTGAGCGAGGAGCAGGTGCTGTTAAAGAAGGGCATATACGCGTCGGCAAAAAGCGTCCACGCCAAGCGGGGCGAAAAGGAACTCGACGGCGACGCCACGCATTCCTGGCTTCTGTACGGCGCGATTATGGCAATAGCGCGACGAGGTCGGGGGACCACTGCGCGCCCATGACGTGCACGGCGAGGCAGACCGTGGACGTTGTTGGACCGAGCCAGGAGGCGGTGGCGGTTTTGGCGGTAAACACCAAGCGGCGCGTGTCGAAGAAGTGGTGGAGGTCGCGGCGCAAGACGACCATATTCCTAACGTCATCGACGGTAACACTAACCATCTCATCCCGGCGGTACCTGCGCCCCAGTCCATCCAAAGTAAGCTCGGGGAACGTGTGTTTGATGCTTACGGAGGCTTGAAAGAGAAGGACATACCGGGTCATCCTGTTGTTGACGAACCAGTTTCCTGCTCCGACCGGCATAAGGTGTGCCGACGACTCCAAGGCATCGACATGCCCCCGAGATCCTACACATCTGATCGCGGATCAAGGCCGCAAATTTGCCATCCGCCAACCCTCAAGTTTGGTGTTTCCGGCGGGACGTAGGGCTCGAAACGGAGTTTCATTCCAGGGCGCAAGCAGCTTGTCGTGCCGGAGCTCCCAGTCGTCGAAGGACGGAACAACGGGGTATTTGTTTGTGGGATCGTCCCCGACGCAGAACAGTACCTGGCGGTGGCGGAGAAACGCCATTATCAGGGCGAGTGATGCGTTCAATATCGCCTCCCACCTTTGTTGCCAGCCAGCCAGCCAGTGGCAAATATATTGCCGGTGACGATGCAAGCAGGCCGTCGGCGCAAAGTCGTGATCGATGCCATCGCCGCCTTGGTCGAAGCGGCCAGCTGGAGGAGCGGGACGTTGAGCGGATACGCGGGATGGAAAAATTCGAACTATGCCTGAGCCGCTATCCGCCGCCCCCGGCGGGCCCAGGGGCGGTTTTGAGAGCCATCGGGTCGACCGTTGTTGGTCTCGTCGTTGAGGCGCGACGCGAGGCACGCGGTCACTTTGTTTGGGTGGACCGACCGTGGGCGTGTTGCTACTGCACAAGGAGAAAGGGATATAAGAATAAGGAAATGGTATAAGGAACAAAAAAAAAAAAAAAAAAAAAAAAAAAAAAAAAAAAAAAAAAAAAAAAAAAGAGAGAG
>PYSS01000216.1:0-32574 GCA_003049465.1 Magnaporthiopsis rhizophila
CAAGCCGTAGGCGTGGCGGACGATAGGGTCGTCGATGGATTCCGACATTTCCGGTTCCGAGATTCGGATTTTGTGCTTGGTGCTTGGAGGCTGTTTTTCTTTTCTCTCCTTTTTTTTTCTTTGGGCTGGCTGGAGTTGGTCTTGTTGTTATTGAAGGATTGATGAAGAAGGACAGGAACGAGTGAGGAGAGCGGATTAAAAGGCGTATGGTGGTGCCTTTTGTTGGAGTTCCACACCTAGATTGGCACACTGATGTGTTTGTCTGGTGGTGTGGCCCCCGCTTTTGTTCGGCCAAGCAATAGGTGTGTGTAGCCACCCCCAACTGCCAGCATCTGGCGTAGCTGGCACAGCTGAGCCAGGTGTTAGCGTCAGCGTCAGCATCCTGCTTTACTAGCTCCAGTTTAAAGGCGCATAGCAATATTTGATTGGTTGGGCTTAATTATCCGGGAGGCGTGCTTGCTGCGCATGGCGGCGGCTGGAGGCAATGCAAAAGTGGCTCAAGCTGACCATCTTACAGGCGGGTAATAATAACCGTTGCGTCGAAAATGGATTTTGTGGTGGAAGGTGGAGGTGCGCGCGTACAGTCGCGTTACCCCTGAGGTTTACCCCTGTTGCAGCACTAGTTTGCACTGCCCGACACAGTGTACTGTGATGGAGACCATTTACTGCCTTTGCAGCGTTTTTAGCTGCTTACCTACCCATCAAGACCCTTGATCTTTTAATAAGTTTGGGGGGCTTGCGAGAGCATCGTGCTATCCTCTCACGATGCTCTCCACCCAGCTGTTCACCTCATGCTCTTACTACGATAGCTTCCCTCCAGCTCTCTAAATTTGGCTCTTTGTAGTAAGTCGTGAGGGTTTGTAACGGTATCTTGAAGTCAAGATGCTTTCCAACCAGCCGTTGAGAATCTGTATAAAGATGTGTGTATATCGTTACCCAAAACCCCCCGATCTCGAAATTCTGTATCACAAACGCATCCTCGGACAGATCACAAAAAACACTCGAATCACACATACTCTTTTCCCCCTGCACCCTTATCCATCACAAAACCGCAACATCCCCCATACTTTTTTCCCCCTGCACCCTTATCCATCACAAAGCCGCAACATCCCCCTTTAGCCATGCTCACCCGCGCCTCTCTTCTCCTCCCTGCCCTCATCCTGTGGCTGGTGGGTGCCGCCCTCGCAGTGCCCGACGTCCTCTATCGAGGCGACACCCGCAGTCCCGCAACGATCAAAGCGGCTGGCGGCTTCAAGGCCCTCGGCTCCAACAGGGTCTCGATCGAGACGCACGTCTACATGTTCCCCAAGGACACCTACCTGGTCTCCTACTCAGAGAGCAAGGACAGGTCCATGTTCTTCACCGACGACGACGGCTACGCCTATGCCATCGACACGGCCGGCATCACCTTCACAGATGCCGCTGCGTACATTGAGCAGAACAAGGCCAACTTCGCGGCCGAGATAAAGGCCAAGATCCAGAACGAGGGGGGCAACTGGAGCAAGGATGATCTCGAGTGGGTGACTTCGGCCACTGTTCCCTACACTGCCATCATCGGGTGGAAGAAGGTTACCGGCAACAGTGATGGTGCGTGGGAGAAGAACCCGGATTATACTGGGTGTAAGACCGTGGACGGTCTGCAGAAGCGGGCGCCGGGCGGTGCTTGTGCCATGCGGCCGCCTGCTGCCAAACCGCCCGCTACTAAGCAGTCTACTGCCAAACCGCCGGCTACTAAGCAGTCTACTGCCAAACGGCCGGCTACTAAGCAGTCTACTGGTAAATAGCAGCCTAACCGCCAGCAGCCTACCCGCCAGCAGCCAACTCGCCAGTAACCAACTCGCCAGCAACCAACTCGCCAGCAGCCAACTCGGCAGGGAACGACCCAACGGCGGCTTGCTACCCGGCAGCAACGCCGCGGGTAAAGCAAACAAAACCAGGCGCTCGAAATTAGGATATGAGGATTTTAGAAACAGATATACAGAGCTGAAGTAAGCCCATAGTAAGACTGTACAGGTGTTGGGAGTTTGGAAAGTTATTTCTTTGTTAGGAGAATCTATAAAAACGATTTTTGTTGGAATAGGCATTTCTGTGCGCGTGCGATCCGGAAAGGAGGACGGAATGGAGGGACCCTCTGGGCCCCTTTGGACCCCGCACGGGCCAATCGGCCTGTGCGGCTAGAGCGGCGGATCACCCTTTGGGTGATCGCCTCCACGCTACAAAAGGGCAGTCCTGTGCCCACCTTAGGCGGATAGATTCCTTGCTTCTTGTGCATAATAATAGGACTTTTCCCCAGATCATAGAGATCGTTGATCACCCCTTTTGGAGAGCTCCGAGCCGTCAAACAGGAGTACCCACTCCTACCAACAATTTTCTTATAAATGTATAAGCCTTGTAAGTCGGTCCCCCTACAGTGGGTTTGTTGAAATCAATAGCGTGCACAGGGGAAGTGAAGCGCTAATTACAGGGCCAGCGGGCGCACGTTCAGTTGGATCGGGCCCTGCAATGCACTACTTTGATGCTTTGCAGGGCTCTAAGCAAGTTGTGGTTACAGGCTTGTTATTTAGGTGAGGGACAGCCAACTCTACTCCCTCATATACTCTCCGTCATCGGTACCGCGGGTTTTGCACGGGCGGGCGTTCCGGTGCCCTAGGCCTATTCCCGATAAATTATTTTGTATGAGGCTGGCAAAAAATCGACCCACGGCCACCAAAGTCATCTCCGCGTTGGGCCGACAAATCCGAGTTGGTCAAATTGACGGCGACTTGGGGGGTGGGTGACTCGTAGGCCTGCAGCCCCTGTAAAGCTAGTGACTCGTAGGGCGCCGACCCCTTACAAAGTAGGTGACTTGCAGGGCAGTGGCCCCTGTAGGCTAGGCTTGCAAGCGCGGGCTGCGTGCACAACCCCTACACGGTAGGTTGCATGCCCCACCTCTGCAGGGTAAGTGCATTGCACAACCAACCACGTGCCTCAACCAAGTGCACAGGAGGTACAGGGTAGGTTTGGTACGTACTGTTAAAAATTACTACTGCATGTAACAGGGTAACCTACCCTGTAGCCCTTATACCGGTTAGGGCTGAATTATGTAATTAGTTTAAGGCTAGGGTACGTACCTGGCCTTAGTCGGGGACCACCTCAGCCCCGCGGAGGCCGCTAGTGTTACGGACTAAATTGATGCCCAAAGCCCTCAAAGCCTGAGGCCAAAAGGCCGAGGGCCGTACCTGCACGAGCCACTCCGCTGCCCGTATCCTCGAGAGATTCTGCTTTCTTGCGCATTTTTTAAGCCCCTAAGAGGATTATCATACAATACAAAAATTTCCCCTCCAAGCTGGCATCGTCCCGTTGTTACAAAACCTTGGACCGATCGCGGGGTCACTATCCAGACACAGTGCGGAACATTGGAAACATCCCTCATCGCGTGGCCTGGTTGTACGTTTTGCCAGAATCCGAAAGCAGACAACCACTGCCGGGCAGGCGCGGCCATGTCAGTCAACAGTGAGACAGAGGGCGGCCTCTTGGATACATTGAAGAGGGCCCATTACCCCCCCGATAAGTACCTTAACCCTGAGTGGACTTTGTCCCCGGAAGCCGTAGAATACTCAGCCACAACCCTTGGCTGCGGGCACTGCAAGATAATCATGCTCGGGATCTCGCTGCTCTTCCCTGGAGAGACCTGGACAGAAATCTCGCGGCGGGAGCGTGGGGATCACGCCCTCAGAGTTGACTTCCCTGACGGTTGGCTCCCTTTGGATTTTTTCGTTGAGAAGAGTCAGTACCGGTTCCATATCATCGCTACTCCGATAACTTGGGTGATCCAATCTAACATCATGTGTCTGAAGCCACCGCGAGGGATGCCACTAAGGAGCTCTTCGACAGGAGCGGGTCTAAGTTGAAGCTCCCTACGAGAGACACGTACCCCTTCCACAAGGCGGTTCCACGTATTCGAGGAAGCTGAAGCGATGAGAATGTGGCTTGCGCTCGAGCTTGGATTGGCGACTGTGAAGCGAATCACGGCAGCTGCAGGAATAGCGCTTCAAGGGACGACACTGTATTGCCTCGGAGGGTGCTAGATCTCGGCTCTTCCGCTGAGCCAGTCTCTGCGGACGTGTAGCTGGTGGAAACGACTGGTGACCAGCGCCGTCGATACATCACGCTCAGCCACTGCTGGGGAAAAGCTATGCCTGTCAAGACAACGCGGGAGACCATCTCGGCGCATAAACGGGTTGGTATAGCTTTCGATGATCTGCCCAAGACATTTCGGGAAGCCGCTATCACCTGTCGAAAGCTCGGCGTGCGTTGGTTGTGGATCGACTCGCTCTGTATCATTCAGGATGACGAAGGAGACTGGAAGTCTGAAGCATCCAAGATGGCTGAAGTTTACGGCAACTCGTGGCTCACCATCGCGGCGACCAAGGCAGCCGACAGCTCGCAGGGCTGCTTCACCGATGGGGAAGCCCCGCCGATCCACGTCTGCCAGCTCTCTCTCACGAGGGTGAGCTGTACAACGCCTTCGTCAGCGAGTTCTTCGACGTCAAGCACGAGTCGATGTGACGCTGGAGACACGTCACGAACTCCTACCGATATCAAGAAAATTTGTACTTCTGCAACGAGGCCTTCCCGCTCATGAACCGCCGCTGGGCCTTTCCGGAGCGGCTGCTTTCCCCGAGGGTACTGCATTTCGGGCTCGCCGAGCTCTTCTTCGAGTGTCGCGAGCGGTACGTGTGTCAATGCGAGAGGGCCGTCCTGCCTGAAAAGGGAAGTCTGACGCTCAAGGGCATGGACACGACGCTGCCCGAGACGTGGCGCGAGATCTGCCAGAAGTACTCGCGGGCCCAGCTGACCTTCTCCGAGAGGGACACGCTCCCGGCCCTGGCGGGGATAGCGAGGCGGTTCAGCGTCGCAAAACGGGGGAGATACGTTGCAGGTGTGTGGGAGGGAGACTTGATCGAATCAATGCTGTGGCGGGGTACGCTGCAAAGGTTTGCGGAACCGGAGGGGGAAGTGATCCGTCGGGACGAACGGCTCCCGTCGTGGTCCTGGGCATCGGCTGGACGTCAGATATTCTTTGTGAAGGGCATCCAGAAGCCTCGGATATCTCTGCAAGGCATTGAAATTGTTTTGGACGGGACTGATCCCTTTGGCGAAACCCAATACGCCCACATCACCGTCGAGGGCGATGTGTTGCCAGCTATCGTCAATTACGACAATACGAAAGGTATCCGCGTCGGAGACCTCGAGGCTACCGGTTGGTCGGATCACAACACGCCTGACCGTGGGCCGTTGGCGCAGGGTGAAAAGAGGGATCGGTTTTACTCGCACCCCAACAACCTTATCTGCATCGATGACTGGTGGCAAGAGTCATACGACGGTCCGCCGACTTGGGATATTTTTCTGCTTCTTGTCGGAAACGACAAAGGTCCGGGACGGACTGGTTTGAACTGCCTCATCCTGACGAGGCACACGGACGCTACCTATAAGAGAATCAGTTGGTGCAGAATTTCCATCTATGATAAAGATATTGAGGCACAAGAGGAGGATGACAATGACGATTACTTGAGCGCGGCCATGGCCGTTGCATAAGCTTATCCTATCGGTCTAGCCCTATCTACTTCAATGGTATGTGCCTCCCCCGAGTACGTCCGTCATGCAGTTCGGCCAGGACGTGGACGAGTCGGAGAAAACCGAATGACAGCGCGGGCTCGCACCACATCTCTTGGTCGCGATATCGGCAGCTCCCAAGGAGGACCCTAGGAGTGGGAAAGTGGAAGCAAGGGAGATGCCATTAGCCGATGCACAAGGCAATTTTATTCTAACATTCCTGCAGCAACGCCAACGAACCAACTTCCAACACATGGGTGAAGCAGCTCCCGACGAATCTGCATGCGGCCGTGGCCTCGTACGTCAAGGGAGCGTGCGGTGCGGGCTAGACTTCTGTTTTTGCGCGAGAACAATCTTCGGCGTAGATTTCGGGCCCTTCCGGGATGCAAGCGGTTGTCTGTTAAGCTCTTCGGCGTTTCTTTTCTTGAAAGTATTCCTTTCGGAGGATGCTCCCCACCGTTTTGCGCTGCGTCCGCCTTGCCGCCCTCAGCTCGTTCCATTTCCACTCGCGCCTCCTCTTGTCAACACCATTCGTGGACTTCCCGTACGTGGCCTGCAGCTTAGCTTGGAGCCCGACCATTCTCTCTCCAACCGTCGTGTTATCCGGGCCGACCCTGGCAACTCGTGATCGATGTGATCAAGACGGCGAGCACCACAACAACGTTCTTGTTCGCTTCCTCTTCCGAACAGAGACTGATTCGAGGCGGCGATCTTGTGACACATTGCTAGACGACAGAAAAATTGCTCAAGGTTTGAGACACTAGTCCCGCCGCTACCGCGACCCGGCTGTCGGCTTCGATCACTACCTGGAGCCGAGCAACTTCCTGGCCAACATCAACAATGAAAGGCCCGCTCAAGAACCAGGCCTACCGCGGCAACATGATCGAGCTCGCCAGCTTTGTGCTTCACATCCTCGACGAAGAAACCACCGGCATCCCCGAGGAGACGTCATGGTTCGACATCAACGGGACCGAGGTAACGCCGCTCCGCGCGCCCGCTGTACATGGACGACTGGATCGGGCTACGCGAGCCCGGCCGCAACGGTTTAGGATCGCGCCGAGTACATGCAGTTGTCGGAGAAGCTGCTCGCCGAGACCTTCGGCGAGGTTTTTCGGCGCTCGGGAGGTACTGGGAGGTAGACCGGTGTCCAACATGGCAGATATAAGGTTGGCTGGGAGTGGGTTGCGTTGTGTCGATGGCACGCCCCATTTGAATCCTCAACCCCAGGCTCCAGGGACGGCGAAACCCCAGAGTTGCTGCGAAACTCGCTCGCTATCGACAGTGAGCGACATGCGGATCGCCTACCGCGGCCGCAAGGCGGAAATCGTCCTAGTTGAAAGCGCGGCCAAAAGGTCCGCCGCCGTGACCCTGGCCGAAACTAGCCAGGAACTGCCGGGCGCGTGCTTTGCCCTCCGCGGCGTCCCTTCCCGCATGCCTTCGCTGCCCGATCATATTCCCAGCACAGCTTCGCACATCGAGGGCTTTCCGGCGTGGCGGAATCCCGGAGCTACTTGCTTCTTGACCGAAAAGCGGGAAAGGAACCAATGGCTGTCGTTGCGGCGGAAATACCGAACATAATGTCCGTCCTGGGCTGGACGTACGTCCTGAGCGCCGATCTCGCCGCTAGACAAGGTCTCAACATTGAATACCACCAATCCTCTCTGGTGGAACCCAGCAAACGTTCGGCAGAGGCGACGAGAATCCATCTCGACTACGCTACGCCCGACGAGCTCGAATGGTGGCCGGCCGTCACCCGCCCCGGCGTGGGCTGGTCCATCGAAGGCGACCAGATTGCCCCTGGGCAGCCCACATGATGGACGACACGGCTCTCGAGCTCTTGGACCCCGCCACCGACGCCGACGCCGACGCGGAACCGGCCCGGCGATCACGCCCTCCAACGGCCGCCATCGCCGCGGGCTACCTTTTGAGGCTCTGCCATGCTCTGGGCCTTGGAGACCGCCAGCTGGGTCTTATTCACGCCGCCTTCACGATTGAACTGCCCCCGCCCCGGCTCGTGGTCCGCCTGGATTCCGTACCTGCTGCTTGGCCAACCGGAACCCCCGCCGATGTCCCCCTCGTTGGGCGATACATGTCATTGAGTCTGTCCAATTGTCTTTTCGGAGCAGCCCTTTGGGGCCCGTTTTGTAACCCGTCCGTTCCGTGCAGTCACGTCGGTGCTTGGCTCACCGCCGCCGTGGAGCCAATGGTCCAGCGTGGCCGAATGGAACTGCTGGTCAACACTATGGCAATCATCTACCCCAAAACAGCCCCGCTCTGGCTTGGAGCTGCGCTGTGCGGGCACCAGTCCAGGCTGAAACACCTCCCGAGGACGTTAACCAAGCCATACTGCTTTTTGGACTGGTCCCGTCCGGACGTCGATTCCGCCGCCCGGACCGGCGTCTCCCAGTCGTTTATGGACGAACACCCTCCCGGCCCGCGCCTGCGAAAAGACGGTACGGTCGCCAGGGCCGATGTCTGGCGGCTGCGGCATGCCTGTCGTGATAAATACGACCTCGACCACGGTCCCATGCTTCTGAACCCAGAGGTTGGGCGGCCCCCTTTCGGCCACATGTGCGTTGAAGATGTCGAGCTGGAGATACGGGGCCACCTTTCTTGTTCTCACGCGTGGGTTTACGCCTTCTGGACGTGGCTGCCAAGCGGCCAACGAGATGACGACTTCGCCGAGCTCTACCTGTTTCCGGTCGAACCGCAAAGCCGGACCGGTGCGGAGCCGGAAAACGTGAGATGCGGGACGATGAAGGACTACACTAAAGGCTGCAAAATCCTTGTCGACGTGTCCGAAGCCGCCACGAGGACTATTTTCGACTGGTGCCGCGGCCAGACCGAGAAGGGCTTCGCCTCGGTGGTCCGCCAGACGAATCCAGGCTACGCGATGCAACAAGCGCCCAAACGCAGCGGCGAAGGGGTACACCCGTTCGACCCCGAGGCGGTATGGCGGTGGCTGCGAGCCCTGGGCGACTGATGCCGGGCGGCCAACGCAGACCGCCGGGCGGATGTCGGGGGAGACGACGCAGAGGTTCTTCCCGTAGTCGCGCGGACACCAGCAGCAGCGGGCACAGAACTGGCCGCATCGGAAGCAGCGGATCCAAAGAAGCAGGAGAAGGAGCACCGAGAGCGGAGCGCAGCTGGCGGGGGAACCTCGTGGCAGGCCCGACACAAGGCACTTCACGCAGGGTACGACGCCCAACGGGCAGCAGCGCCGAACCGTTCTCGGGTCGGCCTTGCTTTTGGCCGACTCCAACGCCCAACCTCCCCCACTCTTCGACTACTGTAAAGATCGACTGCCATCCCGACCGCATATACCAAAAAAAAAAAAAAAAAAAGTGGATGAGAAACGGGAAACACCGGTCGCGGAAGATCGTACCCCAGCGACCGTCGTCCCTTTGGTCGCAAAGGAACCGGACCATATCGCCCATTTGTCTGGGTAGCTGACTCTGGTAAGCGCTTTCATCATTCCGTAATTTGACTCCTTTATTCCCCCTCCCCGTCGCTCCCGGCGACATCCTCGCCCGGCTCAGGACCAGCTTCATGATGTCGCAGACGTCTGCACCGCCAAATTGCTGTCTTCAAATCATGGAAACACGGCTATTTAACAGACTTCCGGTTGACACTGCAGGGCTCTAAATGAGAGCCTTGAGTTCACCGTCAACGTCGCCCACCGCCCTTTTCTCCCACCACGCGCACGCTCACAGAAAAGAAGAAGCAAACCAGGACGCAGGCGGGCAAGGAGCGCAGACTAAGAAAGAGGAACGTCCGCAGATGCAGTGGTGGGGTTGCATCGGATCAAGCCTCTGGTGCCGACAGTCTAACCGCTGCTACAGCCGGTCCCCCTCCCCCCCGCTGGTTGCTGCGCCGCGTTTGGCTCTTGGGTGTGCATACATGTAATTGACGATGACAGGAAGCAGGGTGCCTCCATGCCCACAAAATAGGCGACAACACCAGGGTGGCCGCCAGAGGATTCGTGCCAGTGCAGCTCGCCCGTTCTCGCACTCGGCCGGCTCCTGGCAGGTCGATCGCGCGTGGTTCTGCGCCGCCGCCGTCGTTTCCCCTCCCCTCGGTGGCTGCTGGCTCTGCATCTCGTACTGGGGTTAGAACTGCAGCCACGTAATCACCGAGTAAAAAGTCGTCCAACATCTCGAACGCCAACAGCGGGCTGGCCACCTGCCGCAAGGTTCAAATACAGTTCTTGGGCGACGAACGTCTTGACGTAAGTGCTAGAAGTTGGTCTCTGCCATCATGCAAGGCAGCCATGGGAGAGGGCGTCTGCCAGATACGCCTGGAGCCTGGAAATGGGGAACTTTTCAATCCCAACCCACCCCTTCAGGTATATCTTTTTTAAAAACCAAATTGTACAATTTGGTAAATAGAAGGAAGCCGATAGTGTTTGTTTGTTGTTCCTTTCCTATTTCCTTTCCTATTTCCTTTCCTATTTCCTTTCCTATTTCCTTTCCTATTTCCTTTCCTATTTCCTTTCCTATTTCCTTTCCTATTTCCAGATGTCCCTATGCAGGAAGCCAGCCTTGTGTAAGGATTCGTGTCCTTCAATGCTGCCCTCGAAAGCTGCAAGGAGGGCCGATCGAGAGCTTGCTTTGTAGATGGGCTTTCCATAGTCACGGAGAATGACACGTCGATGCACCCGATTCGATAGTGCATCTTTGCCGGCCTCTGTTAGAGAGGATCGCTTGGCGGGGGGCAGTGGAGCGCCAATTTGGCCGGATGATCGCTTCTTGCCAGCAGCGCTGCTATTGCGTTGCAGGCAATCAGATGCATCGCCGACATGCCTTTGCTGTCGACGGCGTCGATGCTCCGGCAGCCTTCAACGAGGAGCCTGAAGCACTCCAGGCGAGAGGCGGTGTAGGCCGCATCACCCGGGCTGGTCGCCAGTCTACGGGCGTGGGTGAGCAGCGGGGTCTCATCCTCGGCGTTTCGAGCCTCCGTGTCCACGCCGGACTGCAGGAGGAACCTGACAACCTCGTCATCGCTGGGCCGCTTTCGGCGCCGCCTTCCGGTCTGGCGCACTGTAGGAAGTAGGTTAAGAGGCGTGGACCATGAGTTAGCACAGATGGACGACCGTCCCTTGGGGAGGAAGGGCAGCAGGACAACAGTCGTCGGAGATTTGTTACCGAAGAGAAGTGCCAACTCACGAGCATTGTTCCCGCTAACAGAGTGCCACAGTTTGGGAAAACGGAGACAGCGGCATTGTCTGGGAGAACAATAGTGGCAACGTCTGGGAAAACGATAGTTTTTGTCCGCGCCTCGCTCCAGCAGCAGCTTGAGGAATGCCGCATCCCCGAGCCATTCGCAGGCCACAAGGAACGGGCTCTCCCCGGAGGGGCCCGGCCCGTCAACGTCCACGCCCCTGTCGAGCAGGAATTGCGCAATGTAAAGGTTGTTGCGGCGGGCAGCCTCGCAGAACTGCTCCCGCACCCCCTTCGTGTTGGGGAAGTTGGCGTCGCAATCAGGGTCGGTCATGGCCGCGTCAAACAGCATGCGCAACATGGGCACAGCCGCCTCGTGCGGTTGGGCGGTTCCCTACAAAAAAAATCAATCTCTCCACATCGGGGTTTTTGATGCCAAGCTCTCCCATGAGGTCCTCCAGCATGCGTGTCGTCGCGTTGTGCTCTGCAGCAACGCAGATGAGCGGTTTCTGCGGTAAGGGTACGTCTTCTGAGCTGCGCCGCGGGCGACCAGCGACCTAGCGAGGTCGGCAGAGTCCGCTGCGACGGCCGACTCTAACAGGGTTCAGAGAGCCGCACGGGGCGTTGATGTCGATGCCGCGGCTGAGTAGCAGTTCGATAGTATCGAGGTGTCTCTGCTCAATCTGCCCTCCCTCGAAACAAGGGTGTCTTTGATGCTCCATGTGCCTCAAAACCAGGGATGTCGCGAGGCCGTCGTCGTCGTAGCTACTGTCGAATTTGGCTTGGATGTCGGCTCCGGCGTCGAGGATGATCCGGATCATGTCCGGGTTTGCCTGCTTGTCTGCTCCGTGGAGCGGCCTCAGTTCCCAGGTGTAGTCGACATGCCGCATCTCAACATCGGCGCCAAGTTGGATAAGGAACTTGACAGTGTGGGCGTGGTTCCCCCGGGCGGCGGCGCACAGGCCCGTTTCGCCATATGACTGGTCGAACTTGCCGTACAGGAGATTAAGGTTGAGATCTGGGGTGATGGCGGCCCTGAGCTTTTCCAGGTTGCCTTCCTTTGCCGCTTGGAAGAATTCGGCAACCGCTTTGACTGTATTTTGGACGATCCTGGACGAGCCAAGTCGATGAAGATCAGAAGCCTGCTTGCTGCGGAACGTGCGTTGGTGGCGTCGTGTTAAGCTTACAGCTGCCCGTGTACCCACTGTATATGCATGTTGGCGCCTGGGGAGCCCCACTAACAACCCCTTAGAATCCGTCGTGCTTCCTTGTAATGGCACCCGACAGTTCCAACCTGAATGACGAACTGTCAGCTGGTGGAAAAACCAGGCGGCAACTCGCAACCAAGGACTTCGGCTGTCGCCCTCACACGACCGAATTTGTGCTTTCAATTCACCCGCCAGTTACCAACAGGCCAAGATGAATGTGTACACGCCCGTGGACGAATTCGTCAGGGCGGCAGACGCAGGCGATCTGCAAAAACTCGCAGCCGCTGCCAATAGCCCTGGCTTCGACCCGCAACATGCCTTGGACCACATCAATGGTGCCCAGGGCATATCGGCCTTGAATTGCGCCATGAGAGGCGGCCACAGCGACATGGTGATCACCCTTATCGCACTCGGCGCCGACGTGGACGCGGTGAGCCCTAACATTGATTCCGAGAGGAATCCACTCAACTGTGCGGCCGGCCTAGGAGACCCGGACATGGTCCGGATCCTTCTCGAGTCCGGCGCCAGCACCGAGATTCGCCCCGGACATGCTGGGCACGACGAAGGTGTTCCGACCCAGCTTGTACTCAGATATCTGAACCGGAGAACTAGACGACATGTCCCCGGGCAAAACCATATCGATACCATCAGGCTTCTCCTGCGGCATGGCGTTAACATAAATGCTCCGTGCGCCAACATGCGGTCTATGTCTTCATTGTCACCTCTGAGGCCGCCTTCACAGCCGCCTCCATATGGAATGCGGCCCGACTGTATGAGCCTTGTCGAATGGGCAGTCGCTTCGGGCAGTGTTGCTCTCGTGAAGGAGCTTGTCGCTCAAGGGGCAAGAATCCACGAGCCCGACGAGGAGGGCACATGCGGCGAAACGCTGGTTTCCATTGCGGTGTGCAACAACGCGACGACAGACGTTCTCAAATACCTTATTGAGGAGCTTGGACTGAATGATACTAGAATGACAGGGTTCAGAGCGCTTGGAAACCAATATTGGCCTCTTCGGACCCAGCCTCACCCGCACCAACCTCACCCGGTCGAATTGGAAATGGCGCGGCTGCTGAAAGATAATATCAAGGACGTCGATCCGGATTGCAAATTCGTCGATCCAGCATGCACGTTTGCCACCTACAACGAGCTATGCGAGACGCTATGCATGGCTGCCTCTCGAGGCAACACGCCGCTCGTCAGATTCCTGCTTGACGCAGGTGTATCCGCCGATGCCGTCAACCCCTTTCGCGAAACGGCGCTTCTTGCGGCGTGCCGAGGCAACGCGGATGAGGATCTGATCAGGTTGCTGCTCGAGCGAGGCGCAGAGGTCAAATATCACATATGCCGCATGCCTGAGGCCCAGGACAGGTTTCCCGACTACGCCGCGTTCTGGGAGCGTTTTGGCGGGAATACCGTCCGTAAGTTGTGTCGTATCATCCTCCTTGCCGGTCCACCACCCGGGGGATTTTATACAAAGTCGCTTTGCGGGTATACAGTGACTGACAGTGATGCTGGTGCCTCACCCATAAAGTTCATCAAGCCGCAAGACGAAGCCCGCAGTACCCGTCCCCCGAGGTCATAAAAGCCCTTCTTGATGCCGGGAGCAACACGGAAGCCCGAAACTGGCGAGGCGAGACCCCGCTGCTCGTCGCCGCCGCCCGAACTCGGCTGTTCCAAAGCGGTTCGCTGTGGAGAAAAAGAATGGGCTTCGCCACGGACATCGAGTGCTTCCGACTGCTGGCAGACTCTTGTCAAGACATCAACGTGGCCGATTATCGAGGCAGGACGGCGATGCACCTGATCGCCTGCGACAATACCCCGGTCGTCAGGCTGCTCGTCGAGATTTTGCTAAGTAAAGGAGCCGACTTGGGTATTCGTGACAACAAGGGGAGGACGGGCTTGTCCTGTCTCGAATCCAACTGTGGAATCAATCCCGAAGACATGGGACCATCCGCCCACGCCCTATCCGTACCCGGCAGGCCCGATATCGAGCGTGGAGAGGAGTGAAGCAGATAGGGCGGACGAAGACGACGGAGCTACGGTGTGATCCGCGTGATCCATGGGGCGGGGCGGACGGGGAACATGAGGGAACTTGGCACGACCGCTTAGCCTCCAATATCTCATAAATCTCTACTAGATGTGCAAAATACACATCCCATTTTAAAATCCAGATACTGCCATGTATATACAAACCATACCGTCACATCACTGCACGAGATCGGGATATCCATCCACCTCGTCCGCCTCGCGCATCGTCTCCTCCAGCTCTGGCGTGGTGGCCCGTGGTTGGGCGTGCGGGGCAGAGGCGGGTGAGCCCGACCACTCGGCAGAGAACTCACTCATATCCCGCGGCTCGATCCCGCACTTTGTTTCCAGACACACTCCAACGCCGTCGCAAGTCCCTCTATGTCCCGGACGCTCAGCTCCGCCCCTTTATCTACCGGCATGTCAACGAGCTAGCTGCTTGACCGGACTGTCCGCTCGTGGTTCCCTTCGCACGCTACAGTAGCAGGTGCCACACCGCCGCCCTGCCCTCGCCGTCTACCATATGTCGGCGCTGGTGCCTCGCCGTGCCTCGCCTGGTGATCCGATGCGCGACGTCTACCACAAGCTCTTCCCCACGGTATATGGTGGAAACAAGGGCCGCAATACGATGTCATATACGAGGCTTCCTTTTGGAAGAGGAGTTGAGAGGCGGAGATGGTGTTGACAAGGTCGGGCTGTCGCAGCTGCTTGTAGTGTTGTTCATGGCTTTGCCCGCTCCCAGGGAAGCTGCCCATCATGTCAACCTGAATCACTGGTTTCTTCGCGATGGATGTAAAAACCGAGGGTATCTTCTTCACAATGCACCCGTAATGGCTTCCCCGTGCTCCTTGCTACGAACCATCGCTTATGATACACATTGGCAGAAAGATGGAGCCAAATCTCGCAACCGCCCGCAAGCCGATTCCCTGCAACTGCTGGTTTCCCGGTTCGAGTGATAATGGCCGACCTTGGGTGGGAGTAGTGATAAACCCGTGAATGCGTCCCAAGTCCGGATCATTCAACCACCACAAAGGTTTCCCGACGGGCATGAACTGGTCAGCAGAGGTCATGCGCACCTAGCTAGGCCTTTGGCTTAGCAACACGTCCCGAGGCCACCCCACCACCACCCTTTCGCTTTTTGCGCTTTCCGCGCTTTGGGAATCCGGGGCCCCGCAGGACCTGCAGCAGGGAAGCGAGGTAGCCCGGCGGGGCCTTCGCCTCGCTCAGGTCGATCCTCTTGTCGTCCTGGAGCGTGTAGGCGCGAAACTTTTCAAAGTCGTCCCACACCTCGACCTTGGCGCGCGTGCGGCGCGTGTCGATGAGGTCGACAATGTTGACGAGCGTGCTCTTCAGGGCCCGCTTGCACTCGGCCACGTCGTCGCTGGGGTCGTCGATGCCGACCTCGCGGCACAGCGCCTGGTAGCCCTGGAGGGCGACCTCTTCGGCGCTGAGCTCCTTGAGGTCTTCGTCCTCGCCCTCCTCGTCGACGTCCTCGAGCTTTACCGTCGTCGTCGGCGGCTGCGAGAAGAAGTGGAGCGACAGCTCCTCCCGCATTGCGATGGTGCGCTGGCGCGTGTACTCCTGCGAGCCCGGGACCCACTGCTGCGACGACGCGAGGCGCGAGAACTCGTCGTCGAACGGCGCCGCGTCGTCGGGCGTGAAGTCGTCGAACTTGGCAAAGTGGGACTGCGAGGCCGGGGGCCCGTCGTCCTCGCCGTCCGCCAGCAGGAGGGGCATTTTGACGGGCGAGTTGGAGATTTGCTGGTGTGAGTGTGGTGTTTTTGGGTTGACTGCTTTGCTTTCCTGGGTACGGGGATCTATGGACGCACGCGTAACATAACACCCAGTAGAATCTTTGTATGCTGATCACGTGAGGACGCGATGAAAGAAACAGCCAGGCAGGTGTTCTTTATTCCCGAACTAAGACCGGCCACCATCAATAACTCCCTCATCCACCAAATGCCGTTGCATCGCAGACACAGGCTTGAATAAAAAAGATATGCCCGCAATTCAACCTTATTTAACATAACTATGTGCTTGGGTGGAGACAGATCTGCGGCTGGAGGTCAAACAGCTCTCGAGATACTCTACATTTAATCCGACTCCTGAGAGCACAAAACATAACCGGTCGCCCGTTCTCACCTCGCACAGAGTGACTCTGCTACATAATACACGAGACGCAACGCATCTCCATATTTCGACATAGCATATCCTTGATGCAAACAAACCCTCCGCCGTCACCATTAAACATCAACCAATCTGAAAGGGGACTGCTCCAGCGACCGCCCCATACAGATGTATCCCATAGGCGTGTGCTGAATGTCCTGCGTCGGATGGCGAACCGCAAGCCACGCGCGGAGGAAAGCAGCAGGATCGTCGGCACATATCCCCAGCCTGCCGCCACCAGCAGCCTGCACGCCATCGTACGAGCGAGCGATGAGCTCCGTTTTCTTGGGCCAAACGAAATTCTTCACGTCCTCCCATTCGTTCGCGTCGACGTACAGCCTACCCGCGACGATGCCCACCTCGAACCGGAACCACGGCGGAAACTCGTGGTCGGCCGGCAGCTGTGGGAAACTGTAGTACTGGAACGAGTTGAATGGCAGCATGGCCTTCGTGGTCGGCGCCGCGTACGTGACCATGTGCACATTTGTCGTCCCAGTTGCGGCGGCCAGCCGAAGCATGGGGATGATGAGCTCCATCTCTTCCGGGATTACGATGAGCGCAGTCCTGGTAAACGGGCTCCAGAGGATCCAGTCAACAGGCCTCTGGGAAGACGCCACTGTCAGCACGTTGGAAAAGCAGGGTGCATTTTTAATAAAGCGCGAGTTGCACTTACCAAGAAGTTGTCCGCAACACTCTTGTTCTCGGCGCCGTATCCAAACTTGACCGTCCTGCCAAACTCGGCCGACACGAAGAGGGTTGATCCGGTATCTCGCACACCGAATCGTCGGCCCACCTGAGTTCTACCGACGTACGAGAACGCCTGTTCGAAGCATGTGGCCAGTGCGTGCGGCGGTAAAAATCCAGTGCGCACAAATTCCTCAATGTAGGGATGAAGCCTGGGAAAGACCAGAGGCACATGGCGTATGCGCTTCTGCACTTGGCGAACCTGCTCGACCTGCACCTGCACCTCTCTCTCCTGCTCCACCTCCTGCAGGGCATTCAGATCAGCAGCAACGCCGTTGCTGCCGACGTCACACCGCTCGAGCTGGCCCATGATGCTTCGAAGGCGAGGACTCATCACGCCAGAAGACACAGAAGACCGTTCGGCCGATCCTGCTCCGCCGTACAATTGCTCGAGGGTCTGACGCTCGGGCCTCTGGATGACTGCGAGAACCTTTTCTCGCTGCTGGTCTGGATTGCGGGATGAATCCCGTTGATACTTCCATGCGGCGTCTGTACGGTGGCAGAAGTCGACGCCCTGTGACACGTAAAGGCTCTGGAGATCCTCGTGTCCACAACACGTCTGTTCGAGAAGCCATGCGATGACGTGCGCCGAGTCAATCTTAAGGTCGTTGCCGTTGCCAACCGACAAGTGATCGCGGATGCTCTGATCCACATCGGGAGGGGCGAGAAACACAACAGCCTGGGTCGTTCCCAGCTGGCGGAGGCGCATGGCCGCTTGCATGGTAAAGTCCTTGGACTGTTTGAGCGCAAGTGTCAGTGCGCCGCGCGCGTGGACGGGCAGTTTCAGATCAACACCTCGGGTGTGTGCCTCGTCAAAATAAACAAGACATTCGTCGACATTGTCGGCAAACTGGCTCGCCAGCAGCGGCACGTCTTTCTTGCCCTCGCCCCGATGATGGACCCAGGCGCGGTCGTCCTGCCCAAAGTAGATTACTGCCCTGGCCTGGATGTCTATCTTCAGCCACTCCTTGGCCAGTGCCTTGTTGTCCATCTCCAAGATGTAAGCACCAGCATCTATGAGGATTCTGATTCCCGAGACATTGAGCTTGTACAGTAGTCCGGTTTCTGACAGCCGTTTCCCCAAGGCGTCCACAGTAACGTGGTACGCTCGGTTGCGTGGTTGCAGCAAGTACGTCAGAACCTCGGCGCTGGTCTGCCGGAGGCTGGGCAGATCGTCCTGTCGGATCGTCAGAGGCAGCGTAGTGCGATTGTCGTTGGTACCGCTGAAGCCTGTTGTGCGAGCGCCGGGGATATTGTTGGTCGCGGGAACAAGAGGAATGTCCCAGCCAGATGCCTGCAGCTTGACATCAAACTGCTTAGCATGGCGAGGAAAGACGAAATTGTCAAGGTAGTAGTTGGTGACGACGAGACTGTGTTTCAAGTGCGCCCACAGTTCTTCCAACTGAGCGCTGTCTTCCACGCTGATGACATCCCAGCGCCGCAGAGTCTCGGGTAGCTTGTGGCAGCCCACAGTCCACGCCTCGTACTCCTGTGACGGATCGGCGGATTGGAGCAGATGCTGTAGCCCCTGGAGGAGCTGCTGTTGCGTCAGCCCCTGGTAGTAGAAGGCCAAGTAGGTGAGTAGGATGGCAACGTCTGGGTGGCCAAACTCGGCGTGCTCCGACGGGGTGCCCTTGGCCTCGAAAGGAACCGCCAAAGGGTCGCGCCGTGGGTGCAATCCGTACTGAACATTCCATCGCTTTCCCAGGCAGGTGATGAGGACCTTGTTGATGAGCAGACCACGTACCACCAACAGGCGCTGTGCACTTGTCTGCTGGTCTTCAAACGCGCTGACGGCCTGCGCAAATACGCTGTGGTCAAATGCCTCTTCTGTAAAGAGCCGGCGGATGCTCATGATATGTGGGCCTTGGGGTAACGCCAAAGCCGAGTCCGTCGGGCGTATGTATGCGCAGCGGCCGCCGCAGATGCTGTCGATGATGAGCTGTACAGTGGCCTCTTCGGCCTCTCGCCTCAGGAAGCGCACTATGGGGAATGATCCAGGGCGCTCCAGAACATCCACGCCAAGGGGGTGTTTTTGGCGTAGTGTTGGGACATGGTCAGCCGCCAAGGCTAGGAGGGCCTCGGCCACTTGCCAGCGAAACGGCTGTCCGTCGACGGCGGTCTGGCTGCCACCTGGGTAGTTGAGCTGCGTCTTGACTGACAAGGTGAAATCGCACTCGTCAAGCACGTCGCGGGACTGGCGCTCGAGCCACAACTCGAACTTGAACATTTGCGCCGCCAAGTCCGTCTTGCCGTCTGCCAAGTGCTGCCATCCGCCCAGCTTGAATGAGAGGATGTGTTCGTGGCTGGTCAGGACAACACCACGGGTGTCGCGCGCGTCGACGTGCAGTCTGGCATACAAGTCCAACGTCTGGGACGTTGTCTTCGTTCTACGCGAGAACGGAATGTGCCGAACGGTGCGGCCGACGAGACCTCCCAGTCGGGCCTGGGTGATCTGCGCCGTGGCCATGAGCAGCGCCTTGGGCACGATCAGACGCGCAAGGGCTTCCCCATCGGCAAGGGCTGCCACGACCATGGGGACAATGACCGAAGTCTTGCCCTTGCCCATATTCATCTGCAGAACGCTGTTCTGTCCCGAGGCCGGCGCGATGATGGCCCGGGCGACGTCGACTTGATCCGGCCGGATGAGCAGGTCGCCGTCGATCTCGAGCAGGAGCCAGTCGGTGTACTCATTGGGCGACCAGGATAGGTGCCCTGGGTTGCTAAGCTCATCATCGAGCGCGCGAGCGTTGTCCTGCTGGATCGCGCGTCGTATGCGCCTGAGTCGCTGTAGTCCCGTCAACTCGAGCCCGTATTGCACAAGTGCTTTTTTCATGGCCGGATCGCAGCTGTTGGTGTGCAAGCATGACGACGACCGCAGAAGCGTGAACACAACGTCTCTGGTGCAGGGCCACAAGGCTCCCAGCCGAAGCCAGACGGAGCGAGCATCGTCGGCAGCAAGGGCGGCGTCAATTCCTCCCAGATAACCCGCCATCACAGCACGGCTCTCCTCGATGCGCAAATCAACGTCTGCGATGTCTGGTGCTTTGAGCTGCTGGCCGGGAGTGCTAGGCGCCTGGCCCACGCCGGCCTCGAGAGCCTCCAAGCTTTGGAGGAGATCATTACCGTAGCGTTGGCGCAGCTTGTCGCTGGTGGCCGTGAAGCGGTCTAAGATTTGGCGGAGTTCTATGGTTCCGGCGCGGGGGGTTCCGGCTGCGCCCCGGAGAGCTTCCCGGGCACGTTGACCGAAGTTGCATAACGCCGCGGCCCAATGTACAGGGCGCGCTGTGGTTTTTGTATGGGAGGTCAGCGTTGTGTTTTGGTCAACATGTCGGACCAGTGGAGCTGGGGCGGTGCTTGGAAACGCGGGCCCTCGCTTGCCAAGCACGAGATCTCGAGCCGAGGAAGGAACGACGCCGTGGTGGGATGGGTTCCTGTTCTTTTCGATCGTCCAATTGGCCAGCCTGGCAGCATCGCGGGGACCTTTGTGTGCGTCAAGCACCTTCTGTGCGTGATTGGCAAAGTCACAAAGCGCGTCGTTGTCACGCCTCCGCTCCCAATCTGTGGCCAACTTCTCGAGTGCGAGGTCACAGTCGAGCACTTCTTCGGCCAAGCCAGCCGCCGAAAGCTCCCAAGCCGGCGCGGGCCATTGTACTAGCAACCGCGCGCAAAACTGTGCCATTTCCTGTTTGCACAGAGCGTTGTGCTCCTCCTCGGTGCGGCCGGCCGCGTCGACCATTCCGAGCCCACCCTTTCGGCTTCTGAAGCATGTCCAAGCAGAGCATGCGGATATGGTCAACTGCTGGAGCTCCCGAGGAGAAGGCCGGCCTCGGGAGCGGAATTCAAGGAAGTAGTCGCGCTCCGGCGGCTTCAGCTGTTTCAGCTGATCAATGCAGGCAAATGCCGCGAGCGAGTGGACGACGTCCATGTCGACCGGACCAAACGCCAGGAGCCCGAGTCGAAAGATCACCGAGGCCTGCTGCCTCTCAATATCGACTGCCTGGCAGAGCTGCACAAGACGTCCCCATTTCTCCTGGATGGGACCTTCGGTCTGGTCAATGAGTGGCGATGTGACAGGACCCGCCGAGATAACCTCCGAAAGTGGCTGGAACCCTCTGATCAGTGTGCTCTGATCCCAAGACTCGAGCATCGCCACCAGCCTGTTGCTCATGTGTAGCCCTGCACACCGTCGGATGATGAGGCGGGCTGCTTCAAACACCTTGGCTGCCCTACGCGTCATGGAGCGGTCCCGAGACGCGTACGGGACTAAGTCATCTCGACCAGCATTGCCACCACTGGCCCTGCTCGTGTCAAGAGACGGGCGTTCGTACAGACGCCGCTGCAGCTCGCCACGAAGGTCCAGGTGCTCTGCTAGGCGAGACAGGCGCAACTCTTTCGCGGTCTGTACAGTGGCAAAGTCCGCGAGACGGTTGGACTTCTCGATGATGTCGCGAAGCAAGGCCCGGTAGCCATCGTGCTGGATTGTCGTGGTTAGTTCTTCGCTCCACGTCACCCTCTGCAAACGCTTCAGGTCTGGCGGATAGTATTCCCTGTCCGGAAGCAGCCTCGAAAAGCTCTCAAGAAGCGGTTCCAGAGAAGGGTTGATGGGTGTCCACGGCTGGGCGGTGCCCGAGGCTAAGATTGCGAACGCTTCCTCCGTCCCGGTTCGCCCTGTCAGCGGATCGGGGAGACAGAAGGACGTCAGACCGTGGCAGAGTGCCTTGACGAACAGTAGCCTTGGTTCCGGAGCACACGTCAGTCGTCCCAGCACAGGATCAATCCCGAACCGGCCGTATTCTTTGGAGTCGAGCATGCGCACTTCGACATGCATCCCGTTTCTCCGCCAGCGAAGACCGCCCAGCGGCAAGAGGATGCTTCGCTCTCGGGTGGCAATGTCTCGCACTACGATCTTGCTCGCCAGCCCGTACCACGTCCCGGCGTCTTGGTCCGGGTCAATCTCGACCCCGAGCCGCCAGCACTGGAGACGGCCGTCTTGGTTGACGCGAAAGGAAAGGTCCAGCCGCCGCATGTCCACTGTAAGTTTCCCTGTGGCAGGCTGGTACACTGTCAGCCTGTCGGGCCGCTCAAAGCACGACAAGATGCGATTGATCGAGCCAAAAACTTCCGATTGGGGGTCGACCACGGTTACGTTGGCGCGATATGCCCGTCGTCCAGGAACATCGAGCGTCCAGTCACGGGTCCTCTTGTACCAGACCTCCGGTCCCCGTCGGATCTCGAGACAGCCACTGTCCAGGTTGAGCCAGTGTGTGCACCCTTCCACGAGCTCCAAGGGGAGGTCAAAGGCGGAGTTCGGGCCGGCCTCGCCGGTGAAGATACGGCGGGGTACGAACTGGAAGTGCCCATGCTTCGATACTGACTGAATAATGACGTTTTTCTGGTGGTCGAGCCCGAAATGCACATCCTGGTCGCAAACGCGGGCTGCCAGTCGGTGCGTCATTCTGGGCATCCCCGACGGAAACGTCAGGAGGTTCTGATTGCCAAATATGGCCTTAACATCCTCGCTATTGCGAATCTCGCTGGGCAGTTTCCCACGAGCCTTCCCGTTGACCAGCAGGTGGCCCTCGATGAAGTTGCAATGAACGGCCTGACAGGAGCCGAAAGCGGTACCACTTCTATTGGCTTCCCGCACTACCGTGCAGCCGACAGCCCAACGATCGTGCGATGGGAGGATCCTCCACGAGGAAATGAGGTGGTCCACGGACGCAGCGTCGCCCGTGGCTACTGGCCTTCCTGACCAGCTGGCATCGACGCCCCTGCCGACAGCGGTAGGATGGGCCACGACGGATCGTCGCAGAAGAGGTGCGAGCCGGTATGCAGCCTTGGCATCACGCATGAGCGCATGCTTTTCCATGGGAAGGAGCTGATCAATGTCGACCCTAATACTCTCCTGCAGGGCCACAGACGCCTGGATCCAGAGCGCCAGCTGCTTTGGTTCCAACGTGTAGTCTTGGTCGGCCGCCCGGTTGGCATATACGTCAAATGTGCGCCGGCATAGGAGGCCTGCCCACAGACAATATCCCGAAGCCCGCTGTGCTGCGTCCGCGTCTGTGGTTTTGCGGACTAGCTCACCGAGTTGGACGGTCCAGTTAATGAGAGCGCTCCTCGCCGTCTGGAGAAGCGCCTGCGCACGCTGGCGTCCTGTATCGTCCGGGGCCAGCTGATAGATGCGCAGGCCTAAGGCGACGAGCAGCCCCATGCAATGGTGCTCCCTCCAGTTCGTCAGGATACTCTGAATGCGCTTCTCGACGCACTCTGAGAACCTCTGGACAAATCCGGGCTCCCGGAAGCACACGTGCACCATCCGCAAGACATCGTCTCCCAGCCGCGGGCCAGCCTGGACGGCCAACTGGGACAGCAGCTTTGTTGTCTCCTCGCTGCTGAAGTTGAGGCTTGACGACCCGAGCTGGACCAGTATCTGGGCCCAGCGGCGAGTGATGCCGGACAGCAGTTCCTGGTGCGCAGCAAACTCGTGGCTCGACGAGTCGGGTGGGCACTCGCTTTTGTTTGCCTGGACCTCGTAGGATGAAGGCCCGTCGATACGTGGTGGCGGGTGACATACTGCCGGCAACACTGTCGAACGGAGTGCTCTGGGGACGTTAACCCCACAGAGGTGCTGTAGCGTCAACTTCTCGGCCAGATCCTTGACCCAAATCTCGGCATCTTGGTCGTACAGCTCGAACTTAGCGCCAAGGGGAAGAATCACATCCTCCACGGCCACTTTCCCGGACGAGAACTTGTAGTGCGTGTCTGTGAAGCACTTGATAGGAGATGCAAGCGTAAGCTTTTGTTTCCGGCGACTCGAATGTTGCCAAAGCGGCGTCTCTGACAGCATCTTCCGCGGCTCTTCGCACATCCCCGGCCGACTAGGGTGTGTAAGCGTGGTGAGGATTCGCCATGTCGTGTCCCGGTAAATGGCGAGATGGGCCGGGATAACCAGTTCGAACAGCACAGTCGAGCGGGCCGGCTCACGGTCGGGGAGATGCTCCTCAAACACTTGGATTTTCAGGCGCTTCCGAATCCGCCCGTGCCAGCACCTCTTGCATCCTCGAACGTCTCGCCGCCCATCGACATACGAGCACCGGCAGGTGCCAGTGGAGAACCCCGAGGTATGCACATCGTATTCACGGCACAGGTTGGCCCACTCGAGCTCCTTTGCTTGCTTTCGAGCATCGGAGACAGCCTGGACGTGGACACCATGGGCCTGCGCTGCAGCCGATCGCGAAACATAGCGAACCGCAAGGGATTCCATATCGACAACTTCCTGAAAGATGCTGCCGAGCCGAGCTTTCGAATGTCGACTGTGCAGGTAGGTCTGCATCTCCTGCAGGCGGTGCATATCGCACATATCGGGCAGCTGAAGGGCGTCTAACATCTCGGGCTTGAATACAGGAGCATAGTCCTCAAGCAATGGGCGTGCCATAATGGCAACCTTGTCGAGCTGGATCCACCGGTAAAAGACCGCCAACGCCCTGGAGCTCTGATGAACTGGATCCCCATCATACAAGGCACCCGTACTTGAGAATAGTCCGTCGATCAGCTCAGCAAGGTGCCCGCACTGCGCCTCGATGCTCAGATGCGACATCCTCGGCGCTTCCTGGCAGCTCTCGATGGCGGCAAGATGGAAAGCCTTGTCCGTAAAGTCCCGAGATCGCTGGATAGCGGTGTCGAGAGGGCGAGGAAGCTCGAGCGACGGGGGAGCGACTCGGGGTGGGACCCGACGGACCAGCAAACCGTCCATGTGCGGCCCGCTGTTGGGAAGAGACAGGTGGAGAGCGCCCTCGTTGGCGTGTTTAGGGAGCCGCGGAGTGACAAGCGTCGTCTTGTGTTTGAAATGCTCCCAAGCCTTCTCGACCTGACTGGTAGCACCTTTGACGGCGCTTTGGGCACGATTCCGGATTGAGTCAAAGTGAGCCCTGCAGTTCTCCACGCTCGACGGCCGCAACTGCTTCAAGTCCATCTCCAGCTTAGCCATACGCCGGCACAGCTTGCCCCGGAGGGTGATGACCAGGTCAGGCGGAAGCGCGCTGGCCGAGTGCTTCAGGAGCTGGGCAAACAAGACGGCCATGAGGCACTTGTATGCGAATCGGCCGTCGGCCTCGCCGAGGACCAAGGCCAGCTGGCGCCTTGCCGCGACGCGGAGGACAAGCCAAAATGGCAGTCGTCGCCAAGGCCCGTTGGAGTCGTGCAAGTTCACGTCGTCTCGGACGTGCTTCCATAGCGGCGACGGCTGCCTAGCCTCGCCGACGGCCTCGAAGATCGACATGAGCATCTCTGTGACGAGGGCGGGGTCGGATGTATCGCGGTCCTCGGCGAGCAGGCGGTCGGCCTTGGTCGCCTGGGCCTTGAGGGTGCGGAGCGACTCCATGCTGGCCTGCTCGAAGAAGCCGGCCAGGCACTGCTGGAAGCAGGGCTCGTGGAACTCGGCGGAGGCGAGGCGGCAGGAACGCCCCGGGAAGGACCACTCGAGGGCTCGCGGGGCCGCGAGGACGGCTGCGGTTGTTGGCGAGGCCTCGAAGGCCTCGATCACAATGTCTTCTTTGCCGTTGCTGGTGATTACACTGGCGCATCAACATCCATCCAAACAGAGGGAAGATGCTAGTGTTCGACCCGGGAAGCCGTCTAGGTGACGGCAAACTTTACCTGTTCCTTTCGGCCCAGAAGAGAAGGGCGGCATTCTGAGTCTCGAGGTGGAGCACAAGCATCTGGCCGGGCTTGAGTTGCCGAAAACGCTCTAGCAGGACGGCCCGGTCGAGGCCACCCGACCGATGTAGCACGTAACAGGCGTCGAGCGAAGCCTGGAGCGCCCCAAACGCAGCAGACCAGGCGGGTTGCGCGTGCAAGGACGCCGTAAAGCAGCTGTTAGTCATCCGAGCGAGCACATCGTACGATACCTGTGCTTCGTTCGCGTCCGGTTCCCCGGGCACCTTGGGAGGAAGGACGAGGTGGTTGAAGACGGCTCGCAGAGCCATGGTGTGTTTGGCTGCTACAGCTTGCCGAGACTCGGCGGGTGTTGCGTCCGCCCGCCCCGGGCAAGGTTTACAAGGAATAGGTAAAGAAAGTGAGTGGCGAAAAGCGTGATACAAGACGAATGGAGTATCGGAGGGAAGGTAGGAAATTTGGACAGGCGATGAAGAGTGGGAGTGGTGCGTCTGGGATTTTGGGAGCAACGACGTAAAACAAAGGGAAAGAGAAGAAAGCAAATAAATGGAAACTTGTGGCAGATGCCCTTTTTTCATGCAGTAAAGCAGGGCGCCCGGGAGCAGGACGGGAGTTAGGCCTTCGTGAGGACGGATTGAGAGCAAAGTGAGCACACACAAACGAGCGTCGACGGAAAGCTGCAGAGTTCTTGTGATGGCCCGTTGGCCGTTTTTCAGACCAGGCACCCAGCCCGAAAACAAGGCTAGCAGTTGTTCAGTCCCGAGAATGAGGTTTTACTGGATGAATTAGGTGGTGGGCCCATCAAAGCCTCGTGCCAACGGACGTTTGTAGAACCGGACGCGCAGGCCAATCATACTCACGGGGGGGTGACGCGGACTGCCACCCGGCTCACGTCCGTTGGACGCCAGCCCCCGCTGAACCTGCTTGGCGGCGGGGTTAGCCGTGCGGCTCACTCTGTTGGTCGCCGGGCCCTGGACCTAGTTGGCGTCGGGGCTAATTAGCCGAGATGGGAGAGGGTGACTGTGCATGGCCCGCTATTGCCCGAGGGGTAAGCATCAACAACGGCAAACGGGTCACAATTTGTTGGCCAACGCAGCCGTCAAGAGGAGAATCTGGAACAGCTAATTCCACCATCATTGGCCGTAAGAGAGCCAAGCGGAGACAACAAACGGCTGTCAGCCCAACCCAGGCAGCTTTGCGTTTAGTGTGGGACCGGGAAGCCGAATTGGCCAGTGCTGCGAGAGGCGCCGTTTGTGGGCAAAATGATGCAAACAATAAAACCATTGTGCGGGAGGCCTCAGGGTGGCTTGGTGCTAGGCATGTCGTATCTCGATTCCTGGAGCAAACCAGCCAGGAAGGCCATCTCTCCAGACCACCGCCTTCTCCTGTGGGCGGCTGGGGATTACTAATCCATGGCCGAGATACTTTGGCCAGCTAGTTATCTGCCTAGATATGTGAAAGAGGCCTTTGCGACACAATGCTGTGCCGATTGCTTATGAGGCGGTTGTATCAAATGTCGTACCCCGCGTGGCATTGTGGTGGAAAGGAGGAATGCTGGTGCTTTTGGCTGCAGAGCCCCCTCATTGCGGGCACGGCGGGCTGTCGGTTTCGTTCTTTGGCAGCATCTCACAAGGCGCAGCGTGGCTGCATCTCCAACAATGGAATTACCTCACCGTTTGCAAATTGTCAGCCCGCCCTTGCGCCACAATGGCCCAGCACGTTGCCCAACTAAGGCACTAGGGCGGATAAACAGTAGTCGGAAAGCATGATCCAGAAAGACGGGCGGGGCGGACGGGGTGGAGGGCCCTGCTTTGTGCGCAGGACGCGAAGGGTTCATGCACTCTCGACCCCGAAGCTACGTGATGGAGGGGACCGTTGGGCCGCAATACGGGTGCCAGTTTGCCTCACATGTCAAAAGGTTCCGGACCAGCAGCAAATCGTATGTCTTCTGGGGCTGACCATGCAGCCGCAGGGCACACACACCATCCACCTAGGGCGCGAGAATCCTGATTTCTTTATGGAATAAAAGGGCACCGACGAATCGACTCACGCATTGCATCGGGAGAGCTCGCCAGGCTAACAGCCAACGCTATCATTGCCGCCTGGGCTGACCATACCGGTTCGAGAGTCCACTTTTCCTGTCCCCTTCTCGCGATGGTTCGCCAGCGCCCGGCAAGCACATCCGGGCGCCAGCGGTGACCCACCATGCACAATATATCTAAGCCGTATTTCCAACAGGGCCAGCCTGCAGCACCCATCCGTCCAAACCAAAGATGCAGGCCTTGCGGCGGCTTGTGTGGAATTTGACGTTCTCTGCCAAACTGGCGACGTCTCAAATCTTCGCTTGGCTGCTGCCGGCTTTCTTTCTCTTTCTTTGTTCCGCGGTCAAGGCACAGATGTCAGCTATCCCAACAGAGACGGGCGATTTGCCCACTCTCCATCCTGCCCATTTTGCCTGCGCAAACAAGGGATGCAAAAGGGCCAAGGATGGCGATCTGTCCACCAACAAAGCCGTCATGGCCTGCACCCGCTGCGGTCTCGTCGCTGTAAGCTCGTCGTCGTGATCATTAGCGACCTCCTATGCTTCGAAATGCACAACTGACCAAGTTATTCCCTTGCACCAGTACTGCTGCAAAGAATGCAAGGAACATGATGCCAAGGAGCACAAGAAGGACTGCGAGTCCGAAGTACTCAAGGTGACCTGGAAGCCCATTTGGATTCGGCAGCGCCGACAGCCCGCCTTCGTTTCCGAGGACGGCAGCCCAACGATGTTCGGCACCTTCAAGTACCTCTGGGGCAACGCTCCGGCTATCGATATTGTCAAACTGAGGGAGAATGAGGGAGTCGACTTCAAAGGAGACCTGTGCCTGCTCTTTCCTGGTATGCCTGCTACACCGACCCACGCTCCGACTGTCCTTTTCTTCCCCCCCAAATGCGGTGTGCTTGTGGCGCCTTGGAACCGCATGCAGGAGCTGACCCTAAGCTCTTCCAACTTCAACTTCTGGAGACCTGCGCAATGTTATGGTATCGATTGGCTGGCTGCCACAGACGTACAAGAACGAAGTTTCGGCCGTCCTTAATGACAAGGAATTCGACGTAGTCGCCCGCAACGTCGTATTGCTTCTCATCTTCACCACCGTCCAGGACGCTGATACAGCCGCCGACTGTGCCTTACACGTCTTCTACTCGTCGTTCCTGGATAGATCCCACATGGAAATACTCGCCACTATGGTCCGGCCTCTTATCCGGGAGGTGTGCGACAAGACTGCGGGCAAAGACCAGGAGTCCCTGCTTGCGAAGACCTGGACACTCAATGCAACAAGGGGACAAAGTCGGCTTGGTGAGGTCACTGTATTATAATAAACTTCTCATGGCCTCAAGGAGATGCTTCAGGAAGCAGAATCTCCTCGAGGGACCCTTCGAAGTGGCACCCCTTATATAGGCCACTGGGTGGCCCGTGCTCAGCAGGGTTAGGTACGTATCTATGGAGGGGTTGGGCGCCTAGCCTTATTCCATCTGCGAGGGTCTTGTGTCCAGCTGAACCGCCCCAATCGCCTGGCGCCCTGATGTCCGTTGGTACTGGGGGAGCTGCGCCGGCGTGGCGATCCCCGTGTGACACTCAAGGACGGTCTAAGCCTTCGCGTGGTGCTGTCTAGGCGCCAGTGGCTCGGGCTCCTCGCCATGACCGAGGCGCCGAAGAAGCTCAAACTGGCAAAGGCCAAGGCGATCCGTGACAAGATTGTCAACGCCCGTGAGGATCATCGGGATCGCCATTTCTTTGTCAGCTTCCTCACATTCGCATGGGTTCGCTTCGGTTCTATCAAGATGGCATGCTCCTCCCGTTCGGAGCTTCCAGGGCCGGGTTCACCATTCCCAACCCGTAAGTCCCTAGTACGTTTCCCCATGTTCCCAGCAAAAGGTTGGGTTAACTCCGTGACTGACTCCGTCTCCATATAAATTAGTACCTTTTTCCATAACAAGGATGTCTGGCCCATGATGGACTCTGCGGACCCTTTTGCCGGTTGGTCCCTTCCCAGCGTCCTCGACTCACAGAAAGGCCCGGCCAAGCAGGATGCGTACGGCGCCCTCTACGAGTACGTCTTTGATCGCGGCCGCGAATTCCATGGCCAGCTCGCCTCCAGAAATGTGTCCTTCGAGCTCTACTGCACAGATGCACGTCTTCTGAAGAGCATGATTCCCAACAAGAAATTCGATCGCATCGAGGTACGTCTCATGTAAGCCCAGCCACCACCCCGACACTGACCCACCAGTAACAGGCTTCCAACATCTGCGACGCAGGTTATATGGGCATTGAAAGCACTCTCGACACTCTTGGTCCGATGCTCAAGGACTCCCTTGTCAACGAAAAAGCCACCATCGTGACCCTCTTCGTCAACGCGGTGCCGGAGATGGCCGCGTCTCTTCCTCCCGCTTTGAAAATACAGGAGGCTCGCGAGCTGTGCGAGAAGGTGGCTCCCTACCTCGAGAAGCCAACCCTGGCGGATCCACGGGCGTCTATGATGTCCATGGCATCCATGGAGGACGCGATCATGGCATTCACCATCCGATCCATTGTCGCAAGCGACATGGCGAGGGACGTGGACATGTTCTTCGAGCTGTAAGCTTATCTCCACATATAATGCACACGTCCTGTCTACCTGCCCTCCGCGGTCAAGGGTGATCCAACTGACAGCAGCAACGAAACCCTCAAGCTACACGAAACAACTCCGCTTCGACAATGTCGGCATAACGCGGGGCGTGGAAATGAAGGAGAAGAACACGATCGTGGAGAAGTGGCCGATGCGTTTCAGTTTTAACGGCCCGACATCTAAGGGCAAAAAGGACTTCGCCCTGGCGCTTTCGGCGCATCAAGTTGGTTACCAGCGCTACGTTGAGTGCAAGGCCATCCGGATGCCCGTCGTGGCGGAGTGCCTTTGAGAAAGAGCATGAGCCGCCAACATCACCGTTGACAACCATCGGCAGCTCTGA
Source organism: Magnaporthiopsis rhizophila (assembly GCA_003049465.1). NCBI lineage: Eukaryota > Fungi > Ascomycota > Sordariomycetes > Magnaporthales > Magnaporthaceae > Magnaporthiopsis > Magnaporthiopsis rhizophila. The sequence continues at coordinate 30,566 of PYSS01000216.1, forward strand.
TGGCAGTTCGTGCACCACCTCCGGCAGCCACTCTGGGTGGAAGCTATGCGCTGTGAGAGCGACGAGAGGGCTCCTCCGGAGCAAAGGGTAAAACCGGTGCGCGGGCTTTCATAGCCATCGGTGCGCTTTTCGGCGAGCAGCATTCTTTTATGCACGATCTCGAGGTATTCTTTTGTGTCGTATTCTGGAATTACGACGGGCCAGATAAAAGCAGAGTCATTCCGGGTAGGAGAAGGAGGATTGAATGAACATCAAGAGAAGGAGGATGGAAATGAACACTCGTGGGGCAGTGAGCGCAGCGAACGGACAGCGTTGGACCCCGACGGGAGGAGGGGTAGGGAGCTGGGCGACCGAGGGAGTGCAACGACCATGAGCGAAGCGAATTTGAGCGGAGCGAAGGTGTTCGACGAGAGGAGTGCACTGGGTGCAGCCCTTGGGGCTTGACGACTGAAGGGAGGAAGTGTGGCGAATGCAATGAGGCTTGGTCAAAAGGAATCGAGGGGTGAAGTGGTCTTTGCCCCCCCTGTAATTTGTATAGCTTTTGACCACAGACCACAGACCAGAATGAAATGGAGGTGCCTGTGTAGGGTCAAGATAAGATAGTCGATAAGGACGATAAGGAAGGATGACTGAGAGGCCAGGAAATGGAGCAGGCGGAGCAAGTGGAATGAGTCACCGATCCATAAGGAAATGGAATGGATCCACAACGGAGGTGTATTTAAGTAGCACGCATTCCCGAGAGGGTGGCAGATTTGGGGTTCTGCATTCTTTCCCACATTCATTCAGAATCGGCTTGGAAAGCATTGACGGAATTTGCTGGTGAGCAGTACAGGATGGAGTCTAGGTATATGCAAGGGTGTGGTCCTGCATTACTGAGTGTGCAAAGGTATCTTGCTGAGCCGGAAGAATCTGGTAGGCTTACTCTTCCCTCAGGTGATCAGGCTACTCTGTATAGGGGGGCCTATTATATCGCAGATTAGTGTTTGTGGCATGCATCGTAAGTCGATATCCATGATGGAAGAATGGTTGATGCATCATTTGCCGCAGGTTAGAAAGGGAGATAGCTTGGGTGATTTGGAACTGGAAGTTTCCACATTGATGAGTCGGTTTTCGGCCGAGTTTGATGTTCCATTTTTCTGGATCAGTTTCCAGAAGGATAGAAATGCTGATTTCGAGATGGATAAGTTTCCTTTTGGGGGTCAAGTGGCTGGTACGTTAGCAGAGTGGTATGTTACACTTTCTGATGGCTTCAGTTGTTCCTGTAGGCCTGCGGTCACGATGGTAAATGTTCCCTGCAGTGTTATTTTAAGCAGTGCGTTTGCGCAGCGGAGGTTGGTGAAGCGTGGCACGAGTGGGGGAGTGATGGTTCCATTTGTAACGGGTGAGCAGTTTGTATGCTGGTCATTATTTGCGGGGCTAAAAAGCTTGCTTGTTATAAGTGATATGATTGATTCATGTAGGCTTGCAAGGGCTGTTGAGAGCATGTGGGATTTTATGCAGCTGTTGCATGCGTTTCCAGAGCAATGTTTGCGGAGTAATTTTGAACAGTTTCATGAAACTGAAGTGGACGATTGTGTGGAGTGTTGGAGTAAGTCAGTGCACCCCATGTCGGCCACCTGGATCCCCATACAAATCCACGCAAATTCACTGTTTTAAAAGCGGTATAACAAATCGGGGAAAATTCGTGTGAATATAAAATAAGCAGTTTTATAAAATTTAAAAGCTAAATTTAATATAAAAAACAGGTACCTTTACTAAATATATATGTATTATATATAATAAATATGCATAAAAAAAGATAGGTGAAATGTTAATATTTGCTAATAAAGTGTATATAAATTATAACAGTTAGAAAAAAGCTAATAACTTTTTTATTATAAAAGTAATAAAAATAAATAACCTGTTTTATATTTCTAAAATTCGCTATTTTTTAATAATATTAACTATTATTATATATATTACGTAATTCCGGATATATAAGCTTAATGCACAGTATAAAACACAGTGTA
>PYSS01000217.1:0-32172 GCA_003049465.1 Magnaporthiopsis rhizophila
CCCCGGGGCCGACCAAACCAACCACTCCGGAAAGACAAAAAGCCCCGGCGGATGACCTCACGGACAGCTTATCGAAGTTCGAAGTTGTCTGTCGAGAAGAAAGAGGGCGAGGCGTTTGAGCGCGGCGGGGAGTCGAATCAGCGCACGCCGCCCACGCCCTTGGACCGCGATCCCAAGAGGCAGAATACTGGAAGGCAGGGTGAGAGCTCTCGTAATAGGGGCACTCGGGTGCCGGAGGTACTGGCGCCACTGGAGGTACTAAGGGTACCGGTGGAGGTACTACTGGTGGTGGTAAGGGTGACAAAGGCAAATAACCCAGGAGACAGAAAGTCAGAAAGACAGAAAGACAGGGAGACAGAGCATTTGAGCTAGGATAGAACTCTACTTTTAGCACTCCCTCAGGAAGATACCACTTTCAGATGCCACGCTGAGCAACACTTTTGCCCCATACCGCAACGCTATTGTTTCCATGGTGCTTTATCCCTGCTGGCGGTGAGCGGGCTGGACTGGCTGGGCCCGCGCATTACTATCAGCACCCGAAAGGCGGGGATGTGGCAGTGGAGGAGGGTGAGCACCATTTCAGTGGGGGACTGGAACAAGCTGCTATGCATAAGTGGGTTAGGTAGAGGGAGGTGTTGAGATCAGGATCGCAAATATGAGCTTTTTTTTTCAATGGTCGAGATGTAAATGTTTGAGCTAGGTAGGTACCTACTGAATACCTTATCTATCTACGAAGGATGACCCGCTTTGTTCTGGCAGGACTGACTGGGAAGGGAGAGAGAGGCCGAAAAAGTAGGGTCTCAAGAGTCAGCATCGATATGCCGCCACCTCCTCAAGGCTGGCTAGAGTGTGTCTAGGTTGGTCACCACAGCTCAAGGTATGCAACCTTGCCTACTCCATAGCCCAGGCAAGCGGAGGCTTGCGAGCCAGGCAGCCAGGCAGACAAGCACGGATTGCGGTGGGCTCCACAAAGATAAGAGCGGTTAGCAAACTGGTTGGCGAACTCGGCAAGAAAGAGGTGGTCCACAATTCGACTCTGAGATGTGCGGACAGGCTGGCTAACCAGACTCTCGGACTGTCTTCACATCGTCATCAGATACTATTTTGCGTCTAGATTTTATTCACTCTCCCTTATTCAAATTCCTACTTCTCCTTTCCCTTCCTTTTTCCCCCTCTCCACAAAATCCATCCACCCAAAAAAAAAAAAAAAAAAAAAAAAAAAAAAAAAAAATTGTATCCCTCACCAAACCAGAGGGCATTTTCCGCCCATCTCCTTCCTCCGCACAACTCGGCTCCGCGCACAATCCCGACCTCAACTTTTCCCATGAGCTCGCAGCCGGATCTGTGGCAGCCCGCTTGGAGAACCAGCTTGACGACACGTTCATCGCCATTTTTGCTGTCCATCGTGGTGTCTCACTTCTTCGCCCACGTCTGACAAAGCGCTACTCTTTCTCTAGTCGGCGCTCGCCTTGTTCTGCAGCACCTTCTGCCGACGCAAACCCTGCCCTTCTTGTTTTCACAAAGCTCGCGGGTCGGGCTGTGTCTAGTCGACAAACCAGCGTACCAGCCAGCACGTTCTCCCGCCCTTGCTATTCATCAGGGCGTCCTTTGGTCTCGTCTACATTTCCGCCAGTCGGAGCTGAGGAGGCCGCCCCTCAGTGTCAGTTTTGTCCCCGAAGAGAAGGAGAGGTATGCTCTGTGCTTTTTCTTCTACCGTTTCTCCTCTTGAGATCGAAGCCTGTTTCTAGAATCCCGCCTCCACCTCGTTTCCGGAAAACACCTTTGCCCAATGCTATCTGATCCGATGGCTAACTCTGCTGCATCCTTGTTAGGTAGGGTGCTCCTTATCGTCACACTATCGGTTCGCGATGCCGCCAGAACGCCCAGTAGTTATCGAGATCCTTGATGACGACCCGGCCGAGAATGAGAACGACAAGGCTGTCGACAGATTGATCCGGCTTCGCGAGGAGTATGGCAATGTCCCACACAAGCCCATAAAGATCGAGGACGAGTCGGGCAATGATGACCTCGGCGAAGGCCCCGTTGAGGTACCCGGCCCAGTCTTTCGGGGAGGCAGGTCCTTTATAGACCTCACCCTCACCGGCGATGACAATGAGGTGCCGGCCCGCCATCCGACAGCAGGCCCTGCCCGTCCTTTGGTGAGGCCCCTCGAGGCCCACCAAACGAGACTGAATAGCTGCGTCATCAGCGGAGAGACGATCGAAGAAGGCGATCTCGTGGAGCTTCGCCCAATCGAAGATTTCGCAGGGACCTTGTACGACAAGGTTGAATATCTGGAAGTTCGCCAGCTTTTCACCGACGGCGGCAAGACGGTTCTCCGAGGCGTCCCCTATATCCGTACGAGGAATATGAACGCCCTGTTGATCCGGAAACGGAACGAGATCTGCCGGTTCATTCAGAACGACGAGAGCGAGGACGCGGACGACGACCACGGCCTGATCGACGTCGGCCCGGAAGACGTGGTCGGCTGGCGGAGCTTTATCATTACCAACGCGCCGTACCCGGAGTTCCGCGACCTGGCCAACGATAACCTGCTCGTGTGCCGCTGGCAGTTTACCATCTCCTACGCCTGCGCTGCCGACCGCGTCTCCGAGACGCGTGCCAAGGCCTACGAGATGCGCCACCTACGCGCCTCCGACATCCCAAAGCTCCGCTACCGGCGAGCCGATGGGGACAATATCACGGCCTGGAGGGGCGGCAAGATCCCCGGCGGCTCCTACTTTTTGCCCACGGGGAGGAGCAACGAGAGCGACGACACATTGGGCGAGCTGCATGGTGCTGCTGCTCCTGGTGCCGCCCCCGACGGGCGCCAGCAGCAGTACGCGGCGGCGGACCTCTTTTGCGGCGCCGGCGGCACGTCCTGTGGGATGCGCGCGGCCGGCTTCCGAATCGAGTACGCGGTCGACCACTGGCAGCATGCGTGCTCTACCTACGAGCACAACTTCCCGTCGACCGTCCTATTCCAAAACGAAGTTTTCGACTTCATCCAGAACGCCGAGACCATGCACGTCGACGTCCTGCACCTCTCACCGCCGTGCCAGTTTTTCTCCCCCGCCCACACTAAGGAAGGCAACAACGACGAGGTCAACAGTGCCGCGCTCTTTTCGTGCAAAGCTGCTATCGAAAAGCTCAAGCCGCGGGTTTTCACTCTGGAACAGACGTTCGGGCTTGCTAGTGCCAGGGCGCATCAGGGGTACTTTGCGGCCTTGATCCACGGCTTCACGGAGCTGGGGTACTCGGTCCGCTGGAGTCAGATTCCCCTGGCCGACTGGGTAAGCCTCCCTGCTGCTACACCTGAACTGATAAAAATCCGCACTTTGTCTCGGTCATATCACTAACATAGCATAACAATCAGGGCCTCCCGCAAACACGCAAACGCCTTATCATCATCGGCGCCTGCCCCGGCGAGCCGTTGCCGACCTTCCCTTCCCCCTCGCACGGCAGCATGGCCACGCGGTTCCATACGCGCGGCCATAGGCTTAAGCCGCATCTGACCATCCGCAAAACCATCGCGCGGATCCCGCGCCGCGCTCAGCTGCACGACCTGCGAGCTGCGATGCTACAGGGACCACCCCGGGCCGCCTAGGACGCGGACCGGTTGGGGCCGACGGTGACGACATCGGGCGTCACGAGCGTGCATTTCAGCGGCACGCGCCGCTTCACGGACCGCGAGCTGGCCTGCATCCAGGGCTTCCCTCTCGACTTCCACTTCCAGGGCAACTGCGTCAAAAAACAGATCGGGAACGCGTTCCCGCCCACCGTGGTCGAGCACCTGTTCCGTCATCTGAGGCAGCAACTGCGCAAGGCCGACGGGCTCGAGAACGATGACGACGATGATAGTGACAGAGCTGCCGCTGCCGCTGGTGCTGCCCAGCATCCAACCGTCAAGCGTCGCCGGCGGGCCAGGAGCGTCAGCACCGCGCTCGCAACGGCCTCGGAGCGTGACGGTCTCAAGAAGGAGAACCGGCCTCTCGACGGCAGCCCAGGTCCCGCCGCCACCGTTGCCGCAGGTGCTGCTACCCCGTCCGGCCGCCCCCGGGCCGTCCTCGGCAGCATCGGCAACGGCGGCGCTGCGGCGACCTTCCCGGCCCGCAGACGGCAGAAGCGGCCCGAGACCATCGATCTCACGTTCATCGACGACCGACCCATCCCCATCCGTCTCTCGCCCGTCGCGACTCGACGCCCCCGCCTCCAGCAGCCGCCGAAGAAAACGCAAGCGGCGCCTGTTATCGTCATCGATTCGGACACGGACCCTGAGCCGCAGTCGCCGACCGCCGCCGCCGCGAGCAGAAGACACACGCAGCAGGAAAACAAACATGAGGAGAACGCCCCGGTGGCAGCCCCAGTCGTCAAGCAGGAGGGAAACGAGCGGGATGATGACGACACAGCCGCAGCCGCAGTCAACAGGTCGTCGCGGAGCAGCAGCCGGTCGTCGAGCGCCACGCTGCTGGACGAGCTGACCGAGATAACCAACCGGTACAGCTCTAACAATAGCGGCAACGGCACCCGGCATGGATCGCCGGCGAGAGCCGCGCTGCTGGGCGAGCTGTCGGATATCACGAACCGACATAACAGCTGCAACAACAATAACCACCACAACGGGGGGCCATCGTCTACCGCTGCGTTGCTGAGCGAGCTGACCAACATCACGAACCGGTACAGCAACATCAACAACAACATCCACAGGGGCCGTCCGGCCTCGTCCTCGTCCATGTCCACGTCTTCATCCTCGTCTATTCCTATGTCATCGGGGATCGGAAATGTATCCTTATCAGCAACAGCCGGAAACTCGCCCTCGTCCTCGGGAGGCAGCTCCTCGAGCGAGAGCCAGGCCACCAAGAACGGCGGTGCTGGTGGTGGCAAGAAGCGGTCGTTTCAGTGTGTCGACCTCACATACGATGATTAACAACATGACAAAAAAAAAAAAAGACACCAACACCATCATGTTCTACCGCTGCCTTGGGACTTTCTTTTGTTTTCGCCTTATCTTTGCTTTTCTTTTCATGCACCTCCCTACTTTGTCACTCGGCCTTGGGTTTTTGTGCGGTGCGGCTGCCTTCGCATGCTCTACTTTTATTCGCTCTGGACTTTTTGTTTTCTGGGACAGGCAAGTCCTGCTTTTCGATGAGAAACCCTTTTAAGTATTGATTTTCTAAAACATAGGGTAAAACAGAAGTGGGTATGACGAGGAATGATTGGCAACGAACGGTATTATGCCTGGTTTGGGACGGATTTCTTTTTTGTGGATTTCACCGGAGAATTGATTTGTTTATGGTTAGGAAAGGTACCGGAGTCGGAAGAGGGGAGGCGCGAGTCTCCAGCATCCTACTAGATTACTCCGAGTTATGGTCTTTCTTCTACTGCCGCCATTGCGGAGCCCTTACGAGGCATGATAGTCTGCGGAGAACAGAAGTATTTAATAATGATGGAAAAAAAATGGAAAAAAAGGGTCCTAAACGTCGGCCTGCTTTGGGGTACCACTTCCAGATCGACGGGCCGCCCAGATCGACTGGGAAAAAAAAAAAAAAAAAAGGTCGAGGATATGTAGCAGATCGATGATATGCGCTTGCGCTTCAAGGGACCGAGTTTCGAGTTGTCAGCCAGCTTGGCAAGTCGGTCGAGCATGTCAACCGGCTGCTTCGGCTGGTGGAGGAGCGAGAGGGGAAGGACGACAAAAAACTGCATCTTATGGCGGCGAAAAATATTTTCAAGGAGCAGCAGGGGAAAGAAGTGCGCCGAGCGGAATATGAGCCCATACGAGCCGCCCTCGTACCATTCAAGCTTCAAGTAGAAAAGCGAGGAGCACAAAGCTCCAATCAAATCCTGTCAAGCAGTCCGTCATCACCAGTGCAACACACAGGCCTGGGTCATGCTCATGTCATTCGTGATTGATAGCCCAACATGCCATAGCAAACCTGGATGATACTAGAATGCAAAATCCTACCTTTCCACTTCCCGGCCCCTAGTATCCATTATCCGCTGCTTTCGAATTTTCTATATACATGTCCTAGCCAGGAGTTAGTAGCCATAGTCTGAAATCATTTATCCGTCCAAGAAATCCGGGGGTTTTTTTCTCCTAACCCCCGTTTGTGTGTTTCGTCCCTATTAAAAAGTGCAAAATATAAGGCGCAAAAGCAGTAGCAGCGAGAGTTGTGCGGGGACTATTAGAGATTAGTTCCTGGCCTTTCCCTCCGCTTCGAGTGCATCACCCGTCTTGGGGGACCGTCCGCTTCTTTCGCAGCCGGCGTCGGCCCACAAACTATGTGGCCATGCTGCCTGGCCTACCCGTCGGCCATCCGGTAGATGATTTCGTTTTGTGGAGCACATTCCTGCCTGAATGCCCGGCCTCTGAGCCGTTTTCGGGCTGCTGGGAAGCTGACTGGCGGAAACCGGCGCCGGGTGGGAGCTGCTGAGACTCGGGGCCCTGAGCGAGGCCAATCTCCGGAGAGGGCAATCCCAGCTCCGGGTCACCCGATACCTGGCGTCGCTGTTGCGGGTCGGGATGCGGTGACGACGTATCCTCCGTCGAGGCGCTCTGGCTCCCGCCGGGCCCATCCGAACCGAAACGGATGGCACGGGACGACGATTCCATGATGCTGGGACGGCTGGCTCGCTTCTCCTGGGCGTCCAACGACATGGCCGAATTCCAGATATTCGCTTGATTTTCCGAGAGCGCGCCCCCTTGGCCGTCCTTGGCTTCTGCACCGCCGACTTCTGGCTTTTTTTCCGAGTCCTTCATCTTTGTCAGCACCCCGGCTGCCGCGGCGGCGGCAGATGCCATGGCGAACTTCATATTGCCGCTCGCTAGGGACGAGTGCATTGCTGACCATCGCTCCGGGAACGTGCGGTCGTCCAACTCGTCGACGAGCACGAATGCGATGCCGATAAAGAGCCCCAGCAGCACGACCACGGTCAGGATGTAAGCGCCGGCTTGGTCCTTGTTCGTTATGGGAGGCAGGTCGTGCTTAACCGACCCCGGGTCTTTGAATCCCATGTCGTTGCCACCAGCGGCCGGGTCGCCCTGCGACGTGCCTCCAGTCTTATCGGTGACGGGTGCGTCGACGTGTCCAGCCATGAGCCCCACGACAACCTCCATTACGGACATCTGCTGGCCAAGTCCGATCAGGCCGTCGTGGGTGCCCTCGTACCACTTGTGACCGCACATGCGCCCGTTGCTGCCCCCAGTGCAGAGACTCGCAGCCATGACGGCCGTCGTGCGTAGCCGTGGCATGAGCTTGCTCTCGGTCCAGGGCGCCCACTTGGTCGTCGCCGCCATCCAGCGCGCCAGATATGCCTTGAACGACTGCTGGTCGACATTGCACAGGCCCACCGGCTCACAGGCGACCTCGGACATGATTTCGTTGTTGGTTCCGTTGTAGAAGACCGACGAGGCGTCGACGAGCCTGTCGAGCCGATCTCGCCAGATTTCGCGCCGTGCGCCCGTGGTGAAGTTGTACATGGCGGCAACTCCGTGCATGAAGGCTCCAGAGTTGTAGGTCCACACATAGGGCACAATGTTGGTGCAGTTGGTGGGTATGTGGGCGCCGTCGTAGATCCAGTACTTCTGCTTGTCGATGAAGCCCACGGCGTAGGTCCAGTCCCACACCTTCTCGGCCCATTCCGCATAAGTGTTGTTACCCGTGTACAGCGCGAGCCGCGCGGCAATGTTGAAGAAGCACGCCTGTGATATCGTGTTCTTGTAGTCGTAGCCGTTGTTCCACTGGAAGATCTGCCACCTGAGCCCGCCGCCGCAGTGCTGATTGTCCCATCGGGATGCTTGGGTGTTGAACACGGCCTGCGCCAGTGCCAGCCACTGCGGCTTATCCTTCGGAGGGTCTGGGAACTTATACTCCGCGGCCGCCATGACTGCGACCCCCCAAAACCCTTGGTCGTCATTACCTTCGTTCATGATCTGCGCCTTTGGCATGTAGTCGTTGAACTCGCCGACCTGCGCGAGCAGGGCCTGGGATGTGAGGTCATTGAACTTGGTGTCGCCAGTGTAGTACCAATAGTCAATCAAGGCGCCCATCAAAGCGCCGCCCTCCCACCCTAGAGTGTTTATTTGTTAGGACCCGCTTGGCCTTAAGGGGGATCAAAGATCCGGAGCACAGCTTACAATAATACGGTGACGGGAGGATTCCCGGTGTGTTTCCGGGCAGATGGCCGGTATAGAATGTATTGATCAAGTCATCTGTTATTGACCTCGATACGCGTTTTATCGAGTCTAGTTGAGATTGGATCGTGAAGATGTATTAGTTTCTCACTTATACCTCCCGCCTCAGTGCGCTCACAAAGCTGCGCCGAGAGCAAAGCTCACCTGTGGAGTTCGGGTCAAGTTTGTAGGCGCCAGCCAGGCCCAGGAGCGAGGCCGCTGCCAAGCAGGAACAAGCTCTCCGCCCACCCCACATTGCGAGTGTGGGGATCGACCGAGGGGCTCAGGGAATCGATGTCGGAGCGGCAGCCTCTGCGGACACGGGTACGAGAAAAAGCAATGGACTCGGGAGGGCCGTCAAGCAAACAGTGAATGGACAGCAACAGAAAACAGAAAGGGGCACGTCGGTGAAGGGGAGAGATCAAGCTTTCAGAGGCTAACTCTCTTGGAGGCAGAGGTCTGGGCCAGGTCGTTCCCGGGAGGCACGGGTTAGTGGGTGCAAAGTTCCTTGGATTTCGGGCTGGCCGAAATGAAGGTTGGGTGACAAGTCGCAGCAGGAAATAGCACACGGTACACCATACAACACTCGAACGGCGAGGGGTGAGTTCGACACGGCCAAAGAGGCGGCAATAAAAAGGAGCTGGTGAATGGTCGGACTGTCTGTGAGCTTCGGCCGGTCGTACTGTGCGTGTGAGCGTGTGTGTGTGTGCGGAGAAGCTACAAGAGGAAAGCTCCGCTCCTAGTGGTGGACGGAGCTGACAAGGCGGCCAAGGCGGGACGTCCTCGAGCTCGAGGGGATGCGGGCAGCGGCCGGTTCGGTGCGGTGAGGGTTGGCTCGTTTCGTTTCCGTCAATGGCGATAGCTGTTTTCGTCGCCTTCGTGGCTCGACTCCTCGCGACACCGGCGCGATCTCAGCGGCGGCAACGAGACACGACGTCATGAAGCGACATTGGACGGTTGATGATGTCGGGCTGGTGGTCTAGGTAGGTCGAATTCAGTAGGACAAGCAAAAATCAGATCGGATGCGGCAGCAAAACACCACACAACATCACAGACGGCCTTGGCGGACGGTGGACGCACTAGCTTGGCTTTGTCCTCCCTGCTGACTGCCCGACGGGGAGCTCCGGCCAGCACAGCACAAGCTGGACGCATGTGGGGGACAGCCGGCCCTGTTATAAACGGAAAAACGCAAAAGTGAGAAAAAAAAAAAATACGGAAACCCCTTCCCTGCAGCTCGCGGGCGTGCCTCCTGCAGGACGGGGTGGAGAAGCGGCCGGTCTAGCTCAATGGATCCATTATTGACAACGTCGACGCCTCCCGAAGCGGGCGGGCAGCTGGGAATACGGGCTGGGGGGCGGCATCCACCTTGCTCGTTATGGCTTATACGGGCAGGACTGGAATGCAGCTTCCTGGACCCTGGTCACTGTTACTTGCCGGATTGGGGACGCAGCCCCAGCAGATCTGCAAGCGGTCTTGGTCCATGCAGACGGGCTCACAGCCCGCCCAACCTCGTGGCCGACCGAACACGACCTGACCGCCAACCTAGGCTTCGTCGTACGAATAAACGATCACAGGGAGCCCTGCTACTTCCGAGACTCCAGGTGACTGGCGGACAGCACACAGCAGAGCAAGGGCAGTAGTGCCGTTGGCTCCGGAGAGCGATGGGGTCGGTCGGTCGGCAAATCTGGCAGGGAGCGCAAACACGCTTGGGATCGACGGCATCTGTGCTGTGCCCGGCCAGTCGCCGATGTTCGCCGTCGCCACTCCAGCAAGCCATTGCATGCTTCCCGCTTCGGCATGGTGGTGTTGTGTAACCCAATGGACGGGGCAAGACACTTTGTGAACCTTCTTGTCACTGCCAGTGAAGCACTCCTTCCCAATCCGCAATGCACGACGCATGATGCAACCGGCCGATTCATTAGAGACACGTCTGTCTTGCCGTCGTACCGAAGAAGCAAACTGCCACATCCAATGCCTTTGTGTTGGGAGGCGGAGCAGCTCAGCTGCGCCAAAGTTGCAACACCAACAATGTTTCCGGGGCCTGCAGGGTGGCCTGCCTAGCGTCGGGCAGTTTGGCAGAGTTCCAGGGCGATGCTGTGGGTGGGTGGCTGACAGCCGCATGGAAAAGAACCCTGCCGAAAAGAAAAAAAAAAAAAAAAAAAAACTGGTGATAGGGAGGCGGGTAGGGCAGACAAAAGGGCGGGGAAATAAGAACGTAAGATAACCTAGAGTAAACCAAGCTGGATCTGCATAGAATTGGGGTGCCAATGGCTTGTTTCCAGCAAAATGCAGCCGAGCCACGTCGCATTGGAGAGTTCGCGGGGAATCACCAGGTACGGCAGTAGTCGCAGTTGTTTGGTGCTACCCAGCGTTGGCTTCGGCTCTGCCGTGTGTCCTGGGCAGCTGAAGTGAGTGAGCAAAGTGCCGTCCATCTCGAGATCCAGGGCATTGTGGCCAGGCTCCCGAGGCTTCCACCTGCTGACCTCAAGTGCCCAATGTTGTCGCGATCTGCACAAAAAGCGATATCGCCTGCGGCCACAATTGGTGTTCCCAGCTACCGAATATGGATGCATTTTCATGCGGCATATTTGGCGGACTGGTGATCCACAATGCGACCCAGCTCGTGTTAGCCCCCCACTGCCAATCGATCTCAGCACATGAAAATAAGACCTCGATTCAAGCTACTGTGCAAGCAGGAAGCGCAATGATCAAATGTGGTGTGATGCCGGATTAGTAGCCGTAACAGCGCCTGTCACGGTCTTGATCACGTCAGCCCAGCCTGAGAACTGGCAGAGGATTTGCGGTTGCATTTGTCTGTGCTGGTGATCAACACGGGCGTAACTCGGGCAAGTGGTGCCTATGTGCTTTCTGGCTGGAGAACCTGGCGGCCTTCGTTGGTCTCAGCGCCAGCCAACCGGAGCAGACTGATTCCCTGGGCCGCGGTCGCCTCGGGCGTCGCCGCAAAGCCCCTGGCGACAACGACTCCAGCTCTTCTAGACCCCCCGCCCTTGGCCATCAAGTGTTCCACTCTGGGCGGCGCCAGTGAGCGGTTGAGACTGCGACTAACCGCTTCTGGGCAGCCGATCGGGGCGGGAGTCTGAGCGTGCACGCGCACCACCAGCAGCACCCACAAGCCAATGCCTCCATTCGATTGAGTCTGCATTGCGCAACGCGCATTCTGCTGCCGATACTTGCTGCTTCCTCTCCGACACTGCAACCTACCACGAATCCTCGGCCTCAATTGAGCCATTCCTCCGTTGCATCACAGTCTATCCAGTCCGTCTCCTCCTTGTGGCCGACCACCCCAGTCTTGGTTTCTTCCGTCAGCAGGACGCAAAGGCGCACAAGCCGCAGAGAGTCAGCCACACACACTTTAAGACTGCGTCAACGCCGAACTTACGCCTTTAGCCACCGCAAACCCTTTTCCCCGACTTCTTTGTCCGTTTCCGCCACTTCTTTGGCACGCCTTCTTACCCCGGTTCATGTTTGAGGCTCCAAGTTCCATGACATTGCCTCCTCCATCCCCCTTGCAGCCATACCATCCGCAAGGGGCCTCGGAGTAGCCCCGAAACGACCGCTCCGCCTCTCGATCACCGCCGCCCACCATGTCTGCCGCCTCAGCCGCTTCGGCGGACCTGATAGACCCTACAAAGCCGGAGAAGTTCCCGGTCATCCTGAGCGACGCCCTGTTGAGCCGTCCGCCGAAAGAGATCTACACCGGAGTGAGATGTATGTGCTCCCTCTCTTCCCTCCCGGTTCAGCCCCTTCCCCTGAGCAGACATTCTAACACAAACGACCCGCCAACAGACAACCACAGGCCAGGAGACGCGCCTCCCAGCAATGCCCGCATAAAAAACTCGACGCCCGGAAGCGGCACCTTCGATCTAGCCTTTCGCGAGGCCGACGGAACAAAATACAGCTACAACGGCACACGCGCCATTGACGACCGCCAATTCATACTCATCTTCGACCCGAACCGCCGGGCATTCGTTCTCCACCGTTTAGACTCCCTCTTCAATGTGAACCTGGTGGCAACCCCAGACAATGACGACGCCGTTGCCCTGAGGGAACAACATCCCTACCTTTCCGGCCACGGTGTGCCTGCTCATCTAGAACGAAAGGCCGGCGCCGCCACCGCGCCGGCTCCAATTTCCAGGGGGGGTGCCGCTGCCAAAAAGGCCGCGGCCAAAAAGAAGACGGACGGGCTCACAGCCGCACAAAAGAAAAAGGAGGCGGCCGCTGCGAAGAAGGCGGCCGCCACGCAAAAGAAGGCTACTGCCGCCGCTGCCGCCGCCGCCGCTGCAGCTGCGGCAGCTGCCGAAGTAGAAGCCGCAGCGGCAATACCACTACCCAAAGCTGCTCCCAAGCCCGCAAACCCGCCAGCAGCCGCCAAGAAGAAGGCCAAGGACGTCGATTCGGACGAGGACGAGGAGGAGTCGGACGATGACGGCGGCCTGTTGGTCGAGTATCCGGAGGGCATGGCTCCCGGGCAGCGCCCGCGCCCGGAGCTGTCGCACTTTTCGCCCGCATTCCCGCCGCAGATCCGGCGGTTCGAGGACTTTATCCAGAACCACGGCGACGAGGACGAGGACGCCGACGCCGAGGCGGACCCGGACGACGACGTGCCCGACGCCTACGACCAGATCGCCGGCGGGCACGGCTACAATGCCGCCGCCGCCGCCGCCGCCGACAGCGATGCTGAGGGCGAGGGCGAGGGTGAGGGAGATGACGACGACCTCGCGGCTGACCTCGAGGCCGAGCTCGAGAACGCGCTTGGAGAGGACATGGAGAGTGATGTCAGTGAGGAGGACTGAGTTGTCTCGTTATGGGGGAAATCTTTTTATGACATCTTTGACGCATTTCTTTTTTCGATACACCGACTATTTCTGAGTATATGTACCGGCAAGCGAGCATGGGCTGAAACGCCCATTCCTATCCTATTTTTTTTTTCCTTTCGACATGCTGGAAGATCTCCTGTTGGATGCGCCATCCAGTTTTGTATCTCGCCTCTGTGGCGACCTTCTCTTTGCCTTTCTCTCCTTTTGCTCGCTAGTACAATCGCTTTAGAGGAGGTACATCCCCCATTAAATGCGCAAATGAATCTCAGCTGTTCATGGCGTTATCTGGCGCCTTCCCGTGCCGAGCTCGAGCTGTCCCTTTCGCATACCCAGGCTACCGCATGTCTTTTCGTATCATATATACCACCCACATACGGAGGGGCGCAGCCTAAGAACAACTTTGCCGTCATATCCATTTCCTATCAAGATTCATCAGGTAAGGCCTATCCCGCCTATTGTACAGTCCCGAGCGCCCGCGTCTTCTGTTCTACCTACTACACAGGCCCTACTGCCAGTACAGCCAAGTACTGTGGGACTCCCGGCAAACCCCAAAGAGAGCGAGTAAAGACAAACCAAAAATGGCTGGGCACGGGAGATCACACGCTATCTCGGTCGAGGCGGACATGTGCACGCCCCGGATCCGACCTTGTTGCACGGGAGGACATCTCTGTCGGACCACGGATCGGCAGTCTGTATCTGGTTGAATATTTTCCCAAAGCCCCTTATCAATGGATATTGAGCCGGATGCCACCGAGCAAACGATGTGTGATCGAGATCGCCAGACAGGGTTGGCGGGAGGACGGGCGGGAGACCAAAGAAAACGGTGAAGCAGCTTTTATAGCCGTGCATTTGAAAGCTGCTGATAATAAATGCCCGTTTGCCGGCCGAGTAGGTAAGACCAATAGGTTGTACGTGGTGCTCCAGAGCCGGCTGCATGTACCCGCTCCCGTCGCATTTGGTATGTGACGCGGGTTGCGCAGATGGTTTCTCTTGTTTGACTCTCATTTTTGGTGAGCCCAACCGCTTCCGACCATCCGGGGAGTCCTCCCGTCGGCTTTGCCGTCTGAACAGGTAGCAGGTTTTTGGCTCTCTCCAGCGTGCAAGCGTGTCCGTCTGCTCGACAAAGCAATGGACCCAGGGCGGACAAGAGGACGGCAACCAAAACTGGCCCTTGCACAAAGCTGCCAGCACTTCATTTGCGCTCCCGCACTTCCATCTGTTGCAGATTGCACGAACGGCTGGTGGTAATGAGGGGCACGAAAAACATATCTGGTGTGGCCTTATGGGTGGCGGCGCCGGTGGTGGCCTTTCACTGCCGGCTGCCTTCCTTGGATGTCCAGGAGTCCCTTCCCTCTCTGGACATGCCAGCCCAGGGACACCTACAACGTCAAAAAAAATTTCTCGCTCCCACACCCAAGGCTCTGCTGCCTCCATTGACTTCCCTCCTTTTTCGGCGACGCCCTGTTCCAATCCCTTCATTTCCTTTTGTTATCTAGCAACCCTCTCTGTCCTGTACCCTACATCTCGACGTCTGGTTCCCCAAGACAGACGTTGAGGCGCGCCTCAGTCTGCCCTCAGATTCGGGAAGCCATACACTCGTTCCGACCAAGGCAGGTCACACAAACAATCCCAAAAAAAAAAAAAAAAAAAAAAAAAAAAAAAAAAAAAAAAAAAAAAAAAAAAAAANAAAAAAAAAAAAAAAAAAAAAAAAAAAAAAAAAAAAAAGCAACCGAAACCGCCCTCTCCCCAGTCACCAGGAGAAGGAGGACGAAAGCAAGCACGGCAGAGAACGAGGTTCATCAGCACGAAAGTGTGAACCCGGAGAGAGGACATATATCAAAACCTCGGCTCAATAATCCTTTCTAACATCCCGTCTCACCTCTGACCAGCCGGCCGCAGCAGAGGAGAGGAGAAGAAAAAAAAACTCGCAATGGCTGGCTACGGCACCGTCCCCACGGACAAGAACGCGTCGGTGGCCGTCATCGATCCGGGCACCTACCTTGGCGATCCCAGCGCCTCTCGCCTCAGCGCCACCGACATCGGCGTCATCGCGGGCGTCTCCGTCTTCTTCGGCGTCCTCGTTGTCGTCATCTTCGCCTGGCAGATCCGCGCCATCCGCGACCGCAAGCGTCTCGCCAGCGACCGTTCCTCGCCCGGTGGTGGCGGCAGCGGTGGCCGATTCAAGAAGGGCTCCGGCAGGAGCGGCGACGACGAAGACGACTATGGTGGCACCCACGCCCACAAGGACGACGAGGTTGAGTTGAAGGAGTTTGACGGCGTCGCGACTGCCGCTCCTGCTGCTGCTGCTACCAGGGACCACCACCCGCGCGTCCCGGAGCAGCCCACGGCGATGTTCAAAACCCCGAACAAAGGTATGCTGCCGCCACCGCCTCCTCTTTATCCTCTCCCACCGCCGCCGCCGCTGCCGTCTAGACACAGCGAGCATCGGTTCTCTGTGGGCTCCAAGGAGGGCGCCCACGACTCGCACTATACCGTCACGTCCCTGCTCAAGGCCCTTCGGGAGGGCAAGACCAAGGACTCTGGTGGTGAGTGATGTCAGAGTGTCTTTCTGAATGTGTGCTTGGAATATTTTTTAGATTATTTTCTTGATCTCTAGCTAACTCTCCTCTTCGTCTGCAAAGATATCAAGCCTCCCGTCAACATGGTCTAGGTGTGGCCAAACAGAAGGAGAGATCCGAGTTCAACTCAAATGAGCAGCAACAACGGACGGCAATACCAATGTTCACAAAGTTTCTGTTTTTATTTACTCGCTGCGAACCCATAATGTATATGGTGGAGACCACCAAGACACAAGCCGGCCTGCTGTGAGATTGTCATGTTTCGAAACGAGGTGTGGAGGGTTTTGGCGGTGCTTGATATACTCTGTTCTCAAACGACTAGGATTGCTGTTACGGGAGAGATGAAGTACGGATCCATGTACATTTTGTGTGTATATGGGCAAAACAGGCACCAAATCAACCATCAGAGACAGAGCACAACCTATCCTGCTCTAGCCCCGCCGTTGGCGTGTTCACTGTCGTACGTCGCGTCTCCTCGCGTGAACTCGGATCACTTTGCGTCCCGCACCGGGGTCATCTTGACCTTGCACCCGTCCATCATCAACAAGGTAATGCCGACCTTTGTCAGCAGCGGTCCCGAGCCCACCGGCTCGAGGGACTCGAAGTTTTGCATGATACGGAAGAGCACGTAGGACATCTGGGTCAGGGCGAACTGTTGGCCGATGCAGATCCTGGGGCCTCCGCTAAATGGCAAATACTCCCAGCTGTTTTCGTTTTCATATGTGTCTCTGGTTAGAACTGGGACATGAGAAGGGAGATGTCAAGATGTTTTTGTCCTCAGCTTACCTGACGCGCAAGTCGTCCCACCTCTCTGGCCGAAACTCTTCGGCATCCGGGCCGTAGATGTCCTGTCTCCGGTGCATCGTGTACGTGACGTATCGGCAGTTGGTGCCCTTGGGCACGAGCAGCGGCAGCTTCCCGTCCGGGCCTCCGCCGCGGGGTAGGACCGTGTCCCTGACGGCGTTGCGGGAGTTTGTTCCAACCGGGGGGTAGAGGCGCAGGGCTTCATGGGCATCCATGGTTAGCAGGGATTAGATCGAGGTGGGCAAGAAGGGTGAAAAAGTGGGTAGAGCAAGAAGAAAAAAAACACATACTCTCCCTGATGACATTCTGCAGATACTTCATCCCCCTCAGCTGCTCCCAGGTCGGGTTCTTGACGCCCAGGTCCTCAATCTCGGCCCGCAGCTTCTTGACGGCCTCGGGCGCGCGGGCGAGGAAGTAGAAGGCGCCGGACAGCCCCGCGGCCGTGGTGTCGCGCCCGGCCAGGATGATGGACAGGACCTGGTCCAGGACGTACTCCTCGTCGGCGCCCGAGTCGACGAGCTCGTGCAGGAAGACGTAGCTCTTCTTTTCTCCGTCGTGCCGTTGTTTCCCGTCTACCGCCCCGCTCTCAGCCGTCGCCTTGTTCTTCTTATCCTCCTGTTCCTGCTGCTCCCTGACCGCCATGGCGCCGGCGACGTATTCCCGAACGTACTCGCGAATCGTCTTGACGCCGGCCTCGTAGCGCGCGTCGGGCACGAGGGCCATCAGCATCCCGAGGCGCGCGCGATGGGCACCCTTCCACGAGCAGTAGTCGAAAGCTTCGAGGAACTCGGTGGCGGCCTTGGTGGTGGACGACGAGCCGCCGCGCACGAGCAGGCCGGTGCTGCGGCCGAGCATGAAATCCGTACTCGAGTCCATGGTCATCATGGCGAACAGCGACTGCAGCTCGACCGCCACCGGCTCCCCAGAATCGCCAGCAGCACCACCGGCGGTACACCTGTCCCGCAGCGCAGCCAGCAGGTTCTCGACGTGCGGGTCGAAGCGCTCAAAGTCGGCAATCTGGTCGCGCACAAAGGCGGGGCGGATCGCGGCGCGCGCGTGCTGCCACACGGGGCCGTTGGACGTGAAGACGCTCCGGGGACCCAGCAGCCGCAGCACCGCCAGCAGCCGCGGCCCCGCAATCTCCCAGTCGTCGAAGCTCGTCGCCAGCAGGGCCTTGACGTTTTCGGGCTCGTCCGTCTCCAGGATCCAGCTCCCCAGCGCGAGGTGGTAGTGGGTCCGGCCGTGGGCCGCGAACCGCCGCCCCGCGAGCGAGAAGAAGTTCCCCGCGTTCGCCGCGGCTACCGAATCGCGGAACCAGCCCAGGCCCAGGATCGGGTCGCTGTCCGGAAACACGGCCGCGTCGCCGCACCCCAGGCTGCGGGACCGCAGGGCGAGTCGAAGCTTGGCGTAGAGCACGTGCTGCGTTTTGAGCAGGACGGCGGTCAGGAGGTACAGGAGGCGCGCTTGCCATCGCCCGACGACGAGGCTGCCACCACCCCATGCCAGCGGGGGTAGAGTGAGAACGGCGCTGGTGGTGATGAGGCTCCAGGCGTTGAGGCACGATAGGACGGTGATGGGGGCGAGCAGGCACGAAAGCGCCGCCCAGAGGTAGAGGCGCGCCATGTCTGGCGTGGTAAGCAGTTGTGCCTTGGGCTACCTACCTACTACCTCACTGGCAGGTTAGTATACGATTTTGACGCGTGGGTTTCTACCCCGCCAAGTTGCTGGGTTTCAAGTGCTCGGGTTCGTATAAGCCAGGGAGAACAGAAGAAAGTCGAGTGACGCTCATCCTGGGCTCCACGCTATTTATCTGTCAAGCACCAAGGCTGGGCTAGGCTGTCTTAGCAAATGACACTAACCCCAACGGCGGGCGGACTCGACTCGGGCGGGGGATCTACACAGCGCGAGCGAGACAGCGTAGCAGTGGCCGGGAGTGGTTAGTGTGTTTATCATTGTGTGTGCTTTGTCACGAGCAGTCCCCCGGTGAGACATCAAATCCGAGGACCAAGACCGAAACGGCGCAGGCAGCTTTCAGCTGACAGCCAAGCTTGGGAATCTGGGCTGTTTTAGACCCAGGACTGGCGTCCTGCACGCTGCACATCGGATGACTGGAAACAGGTGGCGTTCAATCAATGTTCGTTCTAGCGTCCCGCGGCTGAAGGCTCCGAAGGACGATGCAGTTTGCTAAATGTCTTGGCCCTGCCGGGCGTGATGGAAGTTCCCGAGGTTGCAATCCACAACAACCTTATGTGCCATCAAACATCCCAGACATTGTATTCAAAGCTATTTGCCTTCCCTAGGAAGTCTATGACAGGCGTTTATCGGATCGGTAATCCAGGAAAGCAGATCAGATGCAAAAAGAGGTGCGGGGAAGTCCCGCTCGCTAATGCCGGCAAATAAGCACACACCACCAATGGGGAGCGGATAAAAGCCTATCTTATGGTTGGCCAAGATGCATGATGATTTCACATGCATGGAAAGAAAAAGGGAAACGCCATGATTGGCCCACATCGCGACGCCCTTTTTTCCAGCAGCCGCAGCCCGGGATCGCCTTGCCGTGCCGCCCAACATCCTGTTAGGTGATGCAGCGTGGCATCGCTGCCCGATACCAAATTTCCCTGTGTCCAAGCAAGGACAATTATTGGGTGGGATATCTTCACTACGAGGCAAGGTTATCACAGCCATCAGAAAGTGCAAGTTGGAGCGAAGAGGCAGGGAGAAGGCGTGTTGTTTAAATCCAAGCCATATTAATTAACCTCATGTCAATCTAGCCAAAACAACAAAGATCTCGAAGACAGATGGTTAGAAAACATCGTTTGTCACTCTTATCCGGACCGGGGCGGCAATAAGAGTGAGTAATAGGGGAAAGCCAAGAAAAACAACAGGTGAGGCCCATATGAAAATATGTAAAGGAGCGAGCGTCAAGAAGAAGACTGAAAATCGAAGAAACAAAGAAAACGCCAGCCGTTGTCCGTACCATCGTAAGATCACAAGCATATCGTACCACGCAATAAATACAGGTGCAAAATACAGACAAGGCCGAAGAACTCAAAGTAGTACGAGAAATACAACACATCAGTGGAGATTTCATCCGACAGCAAGGAACGGTCCGCCACCGTAAAGCGCGGGCCGTCACGGGCGGTTTGACCTTGGGAGATAACGGCTCCCGAGGGCCCTTCCCAGCGCCACACTCATCCTGCTGCCGATCGTGTTGTCGGCCTGCATGTTGCTGGCCAAGGCCTCTTCGAGAGCCGACTGTGTCACTGAGGCGTCTGTAGGTAGGCAGCACCGTTGTCAGCAAGTCGGATATCGACCAAGACGTTAACAAGAGAATGGCAACGAAAGAAGGAGATAGGCTACCGTCAAGATCGCTGAAGCTACTCCCCATACTGGGAGTACCGCCATCGCTGCCGTGATTAGACATGCCGTGACCCTTGCCTTTAGCCCTGGATCCCGCGCGGCCCAACAGCTCCGCCGTGCGTTTAGGGCTTAGGGGGCCGACGTTGCAGCCACCCTGCGCTGGGGGCTTGTTTACCAAGGCAGCCGAGCCCGCCGAAGAGTCCGACGTCTGCGACTGCCCAAGCGATGCTATGCGACGGCCTTTTGGCGTAGTCTGCGGGTGAGGAGCACCGCCACTGCGCCTGGCAGCAACCATGTCGCGTGGGTCACCTCGGAGCGTCGCGCTGGGGTCGGAGTACTGGCCACCCGAGAAGGGAAGGAACGCCGGCTCGGCATCGTCGTCATCCTCGTCCGGCGAGACAGCCCCGTCGGCCGTGGAGAGACCATCAGCGGGTTTGACCGCTACTCCGCCTCCGGCGCCTGCGCCGCCCGCACCACCCGGCGTCGCCGTGAACCGGGGCGGGCGGCGGATGATGCGCGATTGAGCGGGGCTCGACGACCTAGACGAAGACGCCGAGCTGGATTCGGCAGGGCCAGGGGACTCGTCGCCGCCCTGCGGGTACTCGTCGTCGCCATCGTCGTCCTCCTCGTGCCGCGGGGGCCGGGTTGCACTGGTAGGGGTTGTGACAATGGGCAGCGACGAGAGACGCTTCCGCTGACCACCCGCGTCGGGCCCCTGCTGCCGCAGCGTGGATGCCCCCGCCGCGGCACCACGCTTCTGCTGGGGGGTGTTGCCCGAGGATGAGGCGCGGGAGGCCTGGGGCCTGCTGCCAGAAGCAAGAGGCACGGCTTGCTTCCCACCAGATACATTGGCGTCCTTGCGGATGCAGAGCGAAGAGGGCGCCCTCGGGTAGCCACCTGCCGAGCCAACCCTTCTCATCTCGGCGGCCGCGGCGGTAGTAGACTCTGAGCCAGGGACTGGCGAGGGCGCGGCGGAGCCTCGCTTGCCGGCCGTGGCCTTGCGCATCTGCATCTGGGCGCGGACCTGGGAGGCATGGCGCTCGGTGAGGTAGGTGACCTGCCGGAGTAGAAAGTCGACGGTCACGTCAAAATCGGCAGCGCTGTAGACTTGGTCAGAAAAAGGTCGCCAGATTGGGTGCGGCTAGGAGGGGGGCCAGCCGGAAGATGGCGCCAAGGAATGGTGAGCTGTGCCGTACATTGCATCCCCTGCAACAAACTCGAACCGAGTCAGCATTCAGCGCTCCCTTGTAGGAGCAAACAATCACCGGCAACAACGCAGAAGAGATGCGCACAATCAATTTCCGTCTTGGAGACACCCGAGAGGATGTTCCACAGTCGCTCATCCTTGGATGAGTCCCAGTTGACCTGGCGCACATTCATTTTGGTTGCCGACCGATGTCAGCCAATCACGGCCCCAAAAGACAGGCGGTTGGTGCGGGAAAGAGGCCAGGCCTCCCGTGCGGCGCACAAGAGAGCGCCCAGAGAGGAGCTCACCGCTGGGGGGTCTACAAAGTCGCCCCGTGCAAAGGGGAGGCGGATGTAGAGCGTGTATGCCGGCTCGGGATCCATCCCGGCGTTTCCGCTTTCCCGTGACTCTTCCTGCGAGAGCGGCGGCGGAGATAGGCCGTGGCAGTGTGCGACCTCGCTGTGGGATCAGTCTGGCTGGGCGCCTCGGTCAGTGGAGACGAGACGGGAGATGGATGGGCTCCTGCTGGCAGTGAGGTGACCTTGGTGGGCAACCCAGGCTGAGGTGACCTAGGTGACGGGCCAGACAGGTGCGCCTTCCCCGGATTCAGGCGTCATGCAAGTCTTATCGATAAGGCGGCTCCTGGTCCGGGCTGTCGCCCGCCTGCGCGCGCCTTCCCGCCGCATCCATCGAGAATTCGGTTGGGCCCACTGGCCGGCAGCGCTTTCCAGGTGGGTCTCAGCCTCCTAATCCCTGAAATCGCGCCTGGATTGGGCCTAGCACGTGAAGTTTCTCGCTGCTGGCTGAACTGGGCTGTCGGTTGCTGGGGCAGTCCAAAACTTTCGCGTGGCGCGTGGCGTCAGGACCAGCGATTTGCATCGAGAATCGTGCAAGACGAACAACGGGAAGCCAGCTCCGGTCACATTCCCAAGGGTTCTTCACCAGCCGATAAAGCGTTGATCACCGCGCTCTTTTTGATTGGTTTACGCAACAGCATCTGAAGTCCAGTCCCGACTTTTTCGTCTCCGACCCTCTACTTTTTGTCTGGCCTTCTGAGGTAACCAGCCTTCACAATGGCCCCTTTGATATTACACAACGTCCCCGATGACGAGCTCTACGTAGGTGAGGACGGCAAGCAGAGGCCATACGCCATGGTCTTCCCACAGTATGTACCCAGATCGGCCCCCCGCGCAGCGCCGGCGATCCGGTGTCTTTGGTGCCACCCCGCCGCTCATTTGTTTTGAGCATGCTCTAACCTCCTCCGTCACCACAGACACGATGGCCACCCAGCCGCGTTGCGCGGGAGGCGAGCAGTCGTCGCAGAGACCGGCTCTTTCGGCCGATCCGCACGAAGGTCACGATCAAAAACCGCCACGCCCGCTCGCAAGGAAGACCCTACGATTGCGGCCGCCGACGCCGTGTTTAAGAACTGGTTCGACAGCCAAAAGAAGCAAAAGCAAGACGAGGACGGGCCGGCGGCGACACAAAAACAACGAAAGGCAAGCGGCGAGCTGCTACCGGCGACCGGGGACGATGCCCCGGCCGCCGCGGCGACGGCGCGCTTTGAACAACAGCACGTCCCCGTCGAGGTCATCCTGCGCGGCTACCGCTCATCGAGGCAGCAGTACGCGGCCATCGACCACTACGAGCAGGTGGCGGGCATGATCTGCGAGGACTACGCGCGCGACCCGCCGGCCGAGAACAGGCGGTACCGGTCCGAGCTGCGCGACGCGGCTAGGAGCTCGTCGTCGTTCGCGCTGGGCGGCGGCGGTATCAGCGGACGCCGGCGCGCCTTGACGCCCGAGGAGCGCGCGCGCGTCAACCGCGCCGACGGCGGCGAGCACTGGGTCAAGGTCACGTTCGAGTCGGCCGCCGCCGCCGACAGGGCCATGTCGGTCTCTCCCCAGCGCGTGCTGGGCCACCTCATCTACTGCGAGCCCTACCACGGCATGCCGCCCGCCGCCGGCGACGTGGCCGTTCCGGACATGGTCGGCAATGCCGGCGAGCTGCTGGCGGGAGCCGCCGCGACCTCGGCTCCGCGATTCCCGTCCAGGGGGCCGCCCAGGACAGAGCGTGCCAACGGCAGCGGCGGCATGTCTAGCATTCCAAAGTCCTACTCTTCGCTGGGGCTGCCCGGCGACTTCCCACCTTCGGTCGCCTCGATGCAGTCTTCGCGGACCATAGACACAGGCACACTCGACTCTTTCACGGACAGCATGACAGTATCATCAGCCACGGCTACAGGCCGCGAGGCGCCGGCAAGGCAGCGCGTGTCGTCCACATCCTCGCGCAGCGGCGACGACGGCCTCTACTGCAGGGCAGTTCCCACGGTGCCCAAGGTCAAACTGCGGCCGGCGGAGCAGGCGCTATTGCCGCAGCAATCGCTTGCTCAGCGGACAATCAACAAGATACCATTCATCAAGTGGTTCAGCGGCTCCATGATCGGCAATGAGGTGCCGCGCACCGAGCTCGGAGATTTCGACTGGGACAAGGCGAGCCTCTACTGGAAGGTTATATGGTGGCTAGACTCTACGTTCAAGCTATTTGGCGGCGAGATTGTAAGCGCAGACAAGGACGACTAGGTTGTGGTTAGAAGGTTTGGATGGGAAGATGGATGATTTGGCAATTATAAGGTCTTAATAATCACTCTGTGTCGGTAGCCTATGGATAGGCACTGGGCTAGGACCGCATGGGAGTTTGGGGCTGTACCGATTCTGCGTTTGTTTTCCAGGACGGTAACTCATATCTATTTGGCACATATCCAACTCTTTCCGCCGGCTTTGCCTTCGCTCGTAGACACCTCACACCCACGATATAATGTATCCTGTGGACCTTCCGGCCAAGACACCACGACTGTCGAAGGAACTTGCCGGTTCTGTTAAAAAGGAAGCAGAAAGAAAAAAAAATTTTGAATGACCGTTTGAGACTCAGGCCCGGGTTAGAACTGAGAACCGCTCATGACTACCTATCTATATCCCTCTTGGCAACCGGGGAGCCGGGATCACGAGAGATAGCGTGCAAAAATGATTAACCAGCAGCGAGCAGGGCAATCCGGACTAGCCAGGATGGACGAAGGGCCCAACGAGCAGTTTGAAAGAGGTACTGGGTCTGCGATGTTCACGGGATTCTTGATCCGCGGGTCAGAAAGTTCCGCGACCATGCATTTTATGTAGGCAGGAAGATACCTACCTATATAGGCACCTATATAGGCAGGTCACAGTGAGATTCGCAGATCCCCGACAGACTTGTCTGATCGGCGGCAAGCCGGCCGCGGTGATGGCCGCTACCGAGTCGTAGAGAAGGTTCCCTTGGCAAAGTCTCCATCTCCAAGCCTTTGCGGCTCTGCAGGAGCACGCATGAACGCTGTGCTGTGCTGGGTTCTGTCCCGAACCGTGCGGACTGGATCCTGCCGAGTGGCGTGGCCTTGCTTTTGGGGATGAGGTGGATATTTGGGTGTGGTTTGATATCGATCTTTTAAGTGCTATATCTTGCTGCCTTGCTTGTAGGTATGACACATGGGAATTCGTGCACGTCCTGATCTCCCTGTTCGTCGGAAGAGAAACTCCCATGTTTTGTCATCGATGGAGAACCCAGTTTCTTCGATTTCCCCATTTTCTGTCTGATACTCCTGCCGATCGGTCCTCGTCACAGGACGTTCAGCCACCTCCCCGTGCCATTGCCACCTGCTTTCCAAGGGGCACCCATCCGCACATGGAGTCACTCACGTCTTCTTATCTGCTCTTGTGTCTATAAAAATCAGCGGGTGGCGATGTTCGCAATGGATTTCGTATACTTTTTGCCGAAAAAGACCACCGTACTGTATATTGCTTGTTGCTCTCTAGACGAGATTTGACTGTAAAATCAAGATCCGCCATTCTCGAAGTGTGTGTTACACACAACGGGTTTCCGGGGAGTGGCCGCAGGCTTACTGCCAAGCGTTTCTTGTCAATATTGTTCTCTGGGTTGCCAGAGACCGACCTGATATGATCGTACACTACTAGGTAGACGCACGACACCACCTTTCCAGACGTATATGGACCCTGTTGGCTTGGATAACATCCAGATTGTATCATCCTGTTTCTGCGATGCTGTGGTCTTGCTTTTCGGCAGGCCCTCCGAGGCGACTTGATCACCCAACCCTTCTCGCCACTGCGTGTTCCTGCCTGGAAGGAGCCGAAACGGCACATGGGATATCCTCGCACGCCAGCCAAGGTCTCCCAAGCACCAGCCGCGATAACACCAAGTTCGAACGGAATCCCGCGGTTTGTGATCCATCCCCGGCAGAAACTCTGCAGCTGGGGTTCTGGACGGCAGCGCGGTTGGATGAAAACCCAATAAATTTAAGGTCCTTAACGCGCCATCTCGGCTCATTGCAAGTTGCGCGCTGGTGGCCACTGTGACGGCTGGGGCTACATAGCCCGATGAGCAACTGACTCGTGGCCGAAATTAAGATGGGGTTGAAAAATGCCACCAGTCAGAGTTCAGGATTGACGACCGCCCGCCTGGCAGCGAGACGGACACAGCGACCAAGGCGCCTGGCGTTTGGTTTGGCACTTGCTGGATTATAACCCTCTGGAGGACATGTGGCATTTGCTAGCTTTGTGTGTTTGACAGGCCGGAAAACCGGGATGTTGGCTCCCAGACGCGGAGATCAATATCCATCAGGCTCCTTCAGCCCTTTTCCATCGCCATGGGTGAATCGCAGATCGCGTGGCTGGTCCGGAGTGATCCGGATTGGCCGGGTTCAATGCTGCAATGCCACATGCCATAGCACTGAGATATCGGAGAATTTTTAGTCCAACCTGCGTTGATTTCCGCTTCTCCCACCGCAGCGTCGCATGCGCCAGCTCCTTGCCTTGGACCTTGTTTCGAGGGAGCGCAGATCCGAGCATGGGGCGGGAGTGGAAGGGGAAGAGAAGGGGGGGCAAACCCGCCGCCGCTCACTCCTCCTTGCCACTCGCCTAGGAAATCTTCTTCTAGGAGGTTTCCGAAGCAGAATGTCTGCCTGCGCGGAATACGGCGGTCCGCAACGGCTCACGACCAAGCAACGTGTGAAACGAGCGGGAACGAAGTGGATATGTGGGCTTCTGTGAAAGTTCGTCCCGAGAAGATCAAATGACCCAGTAGAGGCGGGCGATGAGGAGAGACGGTGAGCGGCATATAGGATGGCAGGCTCGGTAATTCTGTGCTCATTTTTTGCCGCCAAGCATCGCGAAATGCCAGCCTGTGAAGTGAAAGAAGGGACGGGACGTGCGGTGGCAAACGGGCCAAGGTGGATGAGCACAGGCCAAAAGGTCGACGGGTGAAATGAGACGCCGCAAGCAGTAAGTCTCGATCTATGAGGCGCAGGGCTACCTAGCGCACGGCTGGATATGGAAGTTGTCAACATCGCGTTTAGGAACGCCGCCAAGTGACTGCGCGGGAGATTACCGATCCCATAGGCCATCATGCAACCTGGGAGGCGCTTGGAATTGGGGAAATAATACAATATACAAGAAACTGCCGAGAAAAGGAAATAAGAAGAAAAGAAAAACGACTGGCTTGGTCACTTCCGCGGTCCGGGGCTGCCGTCGCGGCTTATGGTTTCCTAGGATCTGCAAGCCTCAAAGTGCTGCGGACACATCCATGGCAAAACCAAACCTGCAGCGAAAAGATCGACGTGACAGATTGGTTGCTGCGGGGATGCCCGAACAGCGAGCCTCGGAGGCTGCAAACCCCCGCAAGGTTTGGCGATGACAGACTGCCAAGTTGAACTGGGGTGTGGTATGATGCTGGCGAGAAGCCGAGGCCATTGCAGGGCTCACTTGGCGTCGCACGTCGTCAGAGAAGCGAGATCCGCGTGGGTGGTTGGCTGCATCAAGCCTTTCCGATCTGGTACCGAAAAGCGGGCTTCGTGTTCCGAGGTGGGTTTGTGGGTGCGGCCTAATAAGGCTGGACGCCATTCTGCCGGAAGCGGCTTCCACACGGGTTCCTCCGTCACGCACGTCGCAATTGGCTGGCGGTGATGGGCTTTCTGGCGCACCAATCAGAGGGCCGGACGGCCTTCCACCTTGCCACAAAAGCAGTGTCGTACTTTCAGCCGCGGGCAACGTCCCGCTCCTTCCCACCTCACTACTTGGCCTTGTAAATATGTGCACATACTGTTAGTTCTCGACATCGTTTTATGCCTGTATCCCACGGTTGCTGTCGTTCACACGTCACCTGCGAACCCCCCACCTACCTGCTGGGCACGGGCACTGCCAGTTAAGCTGGGGCCTCGGGCCGAGCGCGAGTCATGGCATGTCCACGATGAGGGTCGCCCTGCCATGAAACACACCTCCAGCTTTGCAAGACACCGCCTGGGCCAGATAGCCCATCCCCATTTAGCTGTGTTAGGTAATGAGGAGGCTGAAAAGACGCACGAGCATTTCGGATTTGTGCACACCAGCCCATTTGATTTGAAAGGCCACATCGTCAAGCACAATACCACTTTTTGCCACACCTTACATGCCGCTATGTTGCACCTGTCGTTGGTCGGAGCTTACTTACGGCACGCTGTGCCATGCGATGGTCAGTATCGGACGGAAGGTCATGGAACGAATGAACTCTGCGCCAGCGTCGCAGATCCGCGGCTCCGTCTTCCATGCCGGGAAAGCCAGGCCACGGCGGGCGGCCGACGGGTTTGCACGATGCTCATCAGCATCCGATACGACCCAAAACATCCACTCCAGCCCAGGCAGTCCTGGCATGGCCCCTTCCCCGAGTCGACGGCGGCCAGCGCGGCTCCCATGCTAGGCCATGGTAGGCACAGAGGCTGCTCGAGTCGGTGGTGATTTGCTGCTCGAATTCTACGTAAAAAATCCTGAAGCAGAGCGATGGAGTGCCCTATCGCCAATGCCGGTTGGACGGGTGCACACGCCACTCGGGTGTCGCCCGATCTCTCGAATCTCGGCGGGCAGCAAACGACCAGACGGGGTGTGTGCCCCGAGCTCCCCACGACTCTTATTCTCATTAGACTGTTGCTGGAGCCCCGTTGACAGCGGCAACCGTCCTGCTTTCGGAGCGGTGCCCCGTTAGGTGCTCCGTGGGCCAGGAGCTCCTCTCGCCCCAACCAGCCCAACCCCACGAGCGAGCTCGAACTTGCTGTCGTGCGCCACATCCCCATTCCCACAATGGTGAACCGGCCTCCTCTTCTGCGCTGCCATGGCGGGCCCGGCTCGCGTATTGCCCCGACTTTCCCAGCTAGCGGACTTGCTACCGTGGATTGCGGCTCTCGTCTAACAGCAGCCACGAGTCACGGGCCTTCAGACGCTGCCCGTCCTTGGAATTTTCAAAACGGGGATCTCACATGGGGGTTACAAAACGGGTCCAGCCTACCGACTCGGGCACCTGTCTCGTCTGGCCGAATCCAGTGAGACGGTCACCAAGCCTGGGAGAACCAGACACCCCGGCCTGCCAGCGAGCGCCAGATGAGGCGCGGTGCGACACAAGACACCCGACAGACCGGCCGGTAAACCATCACGGCATCCATATCCTGAAGCCAGAAATCAATGTCCTTCGATGCCTGCGCCTAACAATATACATCTTGTCTGATGAATCAGCGGCCGCTGCCGCCCTGGCTCCCATCTTCCCTCTCTGCGCCGTGCCTGACCCTGGCAAGGGTCGTCATTGGGTGGGGAAGGTTGGAGCAGGGGTTGTGGAAAACGCCTTGATATGGGCACCTGGACGCTTGCGTCTCGCCCCTTCGGATACGCAAGCAGGCACCGTTGCAGGGGCACCCTCAACGACTCTCAAGGGTGGAGGTGATTGTCGGGCCACCTCGCTTGCCGGGCCTTCCGTGGCCACAAACCGACCCGCAGGGTTTTCGCCAAATCGGTGGCTAGAGCGCCTCTTGGCACCAAACCAAGTACAATGCTAGCGCTTCCCCCCTCCCCTCCTCTACCTCATCCCATGCCCACCCACCTCGCTCTACTAACAGGGTCTTTCGTTTCTAATAGTAGTAATAGGCACAGCCACGCCGGTCGTGGACTTATGCGTTGTAGAAGGGACTTTATCCTCACACAAGACATTCTTTTCTTCCCTTCTTTACGCCGTCTTGGCTGTTTACCTTGAGGTTTTTTCTTCTTCTTTCTTCTTTTTACTCGCTCCCCTCTTTTTTTTTTTGTTCACCCCTCCCTCTTTCGTGGTGACTTGTAGTCGCTTCTTTTTTTTCTCTTTACATGCGAGTCTTTTTTCCTTAATCCCGACCATGTCTGATCCATCTCGTCCGGCACCGCCGGGCTCGGCACCACCTGCGTCGCCTGTTCCTCACTCGGCCGTCGTCGCTTTACGTCCGGTGCTGGCATCGGAACACCTTCCTCCTTCATCGCCGGAATCGACATCGGGACTGATGGAGTTTTCTTCGCCGACTTCTGGGGGCCTCGAGGTGGTCGCGACGCCCTACAAGACGACCGCGACGACCGCCGAGATCCCGACGACTCCTGTGCCCGCACCCATACGACAACCGCAGCAGGACTACTGGGACGAGAAGATATGCCTCGAGGTCGAATATAACGCCGATTACCCCCCTGAAACTATCGTCAACGACGGCAACAGCACTGGTGGCGCCGATATCAAGATCTCCACGACCGGTGGCTACCCTGCGCCTGGTGGCCTGAGGCGGTCTAACACTAACGGTTCTGCCATCTCCGAGCCCGCGCCCGCCTACAGGACCGGCGAGGCCTTCGCCAACTCGCCGGCCTCCGAGAGGGGTATGTGGAGGGGCGACGCGGGCGTGAGCGAGGCCGACCGGCCGAAGCAGCTTGGCGACACCCTCTTTGGATTTCCCAAGAAGAAGGTCATCATGATCGGCGCTGGCATCTTTCTCCTGATCGGCGTCATCGTCGCCGTCTCGGTGGGTGTCACTCTGGGTCTCCAGAACAAGGCCTCGGCCGCCGCTGCGAATGCCGAGGGCTTGACGCTGGACAACACCAGGCTCGCAGCCGTAAACTGGACAGAGGGCGTAAGCGGCACCAGCCACACCGCTATCTTCTACCAGTCCCGCGACAACTCCCTCATGGCGAGGGCGCACGACTCGCTCAGCAACAAGTGGCGGACCATCAACTTGACAGCCGCAGTCCTCAAGATGACCAAGGTGCCTTCGCTAGATATCCTCTCCGGCACGCCCATCGCTGTGGCCAGCAACAACTACCAGCAGTCGCTCTACTATCTCAACTCGCGCCGCCAGGTTCAGGAGCTCTTCACGGCCAACTTCAACGGCGACGAGTGGTTAAGCGGCATGTTCTCGTCCAAGATCCAGGCCCGCGCCGCCTCTGGAAGCAAGCTGGCGGCCGTCAGGCAGACCTGCACCAACTGCAGCCAGTCTCTCTTTGTCACATGGCAGGACGACGACGGCAAGGTGCGCCTGGCAAACTTCACGGCCGACGCCTGGCAAGAGATGCCACCCATCGCCGAAAGCGCCGCGCCGGGCACCGGCCTTGCCATCACGAGCTTCACCGACTTCCGCGGCACCGGACCCTTCGGCACCGACACCAACGCCCTTCGCGTCTACATGTCTGGCGGCACCACGCTCATGGAGTACATCTACGGTCCCGAGAACAACTTTGCCTGGACCACCGGCAACTTCGGTAAGTCTCCATAAAATCTGACGAGCCCCTGTCCTGTCCCAGAAGCCGACCCTCTTTTTCTTTTTGCCCTTCTTTTACTCCCCTGCCTTTCCCTTTTGCTTTTCGTTCCTGGGCAGGGGCTGCCACGACTCAGCATCCCCATGTCTTGGCGCAATGCATGAAACCTAACCCTGCATGATGCCCCATTACCCCTGTCACCCTCCCTGGCTTGACAGGCAGCCCTGGCAGGCCAGGGCGGGCATGTTGAATTCGAAAACCTGCAAAAAAAAAAAAAAAAAAAGCTAGGGTTACGAGGATGCAACTCGCCAACGGAAACGGCGTTGCCGCAGACCAGCTAACCGTTTTGTGCCCCACCCACAGGAAACGCCCTCGCGTCAGGCCTGCCGGTCACCCCGAGCCCGGATATCTCATCGATCACGTACGGCCCCAACGGATGGATGAACAACCTGGTGACGTGGACCAACGACCGCGGCGCCATCATGTCGGCCGTCTGGCGCGGATCGACATGGTCGATCCAGCCGGTCGCGCTCACGGGCCAACCAGCCGGTGTCAACACCT
Source organism: Magnaporthiopsis rhizophila (assembly GCA_003049465.1). NCBI lineage: Eukaryota > Fungi > Ascomycota > Sordariomycetes > Magnaporthales > Magnaporthaceae > Magnaporthiopsis > Magnaporthiopsis rhizophila. The sequence continues at coordinate 31,104 of PYSS01000217.1, forward strand.
TCACCAGCATCGCGACAACACAGGAGATGCGCCTCTACGCCCGCCAAAAGGGCGGAAAGATTCACGAGTTCGCGACCAACGCGAGCAACCCCTTCCTCTGGACGTGGCAAGGCGCTTTGTGAGGGGTGTTGGTTATATCCACACTTGCCCCTCACTTGTTCCTTTTTTTTTTTTTTTTTTTTTTTTTTTCCTACGCGAAGCCGTCAGTGTCGACTTTTTTTGGGGTCTTTTTTCTTCCTTTTTCTCGTCATGATGGACCCTCGGGGGATATACTATTATCTTCTCGAAACTGCTGGCCCCATGTCCTGCGGACGAGGTTGCCCTTAAACTTATTGTGGTTTTCGGTCTCGGCAGCAGTCAATGAGGATGACAGGGGAAATTTTTACATGAGGAAAATAAGGAAAAGCCCGATATGGGGGGGATCGGGGACTCGGGGGTTCAATGGGATGAGTGGGTGTTGATGGTGACTGTTGGTTTGTGGGAAGTGGAAGGGCAGGGACCCCATCGGCCGCGGCGCGAGTTCTCCGACTCGGGTCCCCTTCTTGCGGAAGGAGAGAAAGAGAAACGGTGGTTTCTTACGCTGCAGCAACATCGCACACACTAGGAACATTACTTCGAGCCCATCCAACGGTTTCGCGACGTATTGAAATGACGACACAACCAAACAACGAAGCAGCCAAAACACTATCTTTTTGGGGATTCTCGTTCCTTTTTGTTTCGTGTTTTTTTTTCTCATATTTTCTTTTTTTTGTTTTCGTTTTTCTTTTTCATGCTTTTTTTTTTCTCTGTTTTCTTCCCAATATTATTCCTAACCTTCTCTTCCCTCGCTCTCACTTCCTTATTGTCCGTCTTTTTTTTCTTCTTCTACTACTTTTTCTGTTGGCCGTGTTTCTCCTTTCTCTTAGCACCGGCCAACATTTTCTGTACAAAGGGGGTTGGATTTTTCTTCTTCTTTTATAACCATAAACCAAAGGGAGTTGCACAGGGCGGATCGGGACATTGGATACCAAGGTGATGGAACTGGGGCTGGATTGAACAAACAGAGGCAGACAAGGGCTGCGGCATAGCG
>PYSS01000218.1:0-10151 GCA_003049465.1 Magnaporthiopsis rhizophila
CCCCCACCCTCCCAGCCGCTCCCCGCGCGGGTGCCGAGTCATAGGCACTTTGTGCCGTCGAACACCTGCTTGTCATGTTTATGTGCGGCCCCAGACCTCCGATCACCTACTTGTACCTACCGCCCGAGATGCTTCCGGAAGCGCGCCATTGATGGGCGGATATTTAATGCGCGGCTTGAGATCAAAAGGTCCATCTCCGAAAGGATGTCCTGCTATGGATTGGGGCTTTTCAGTCGACGATGGGTCGTCCGGGATTTAACGGCACGGCCAAAACTCTATGCGAGTTTAGGGCAAGCCTCGTTCCCTCCCCGTCTGTTTCCCCGGCCTAGCTGCCGTCCTAGTTGCACCTCCCCTGTGCCGTGCTGCTCGGTCTGCGGGGAGCATCCTCGTAAAAGGTGCGCAAATTCGGGAGCCTGATGCGTTGTGTGCGGGTCCGCCAAGAGATCCAAATTGTGTTATCGAGCCTGGTTAATGGATGATAACTCGCTGCACATGCCCGGACCAGACAGATACCCAGATGCTGCAGTGTCAAATAAATGCCTCTCGGTGGACCCCATCGAGATGGGGATGAGGGTGGAAGCAGCAGAAAGTCCAGAACGTACGTTTGCATGTCCGGCCGGAGGGCCAGGAAACACCAAAAGCCGAACCTACAGGACGGCCAGCGCACCCGGCACGGTGCTGGGTGTGCCCCGGGACGCTTTCCCCGTACCTCACACACTATAACATGCGGGCACATATAGGGAGGTGTACAGTACAGCACAGACCACGCATGCAGCGCGGCACCGAACGGGCCACTCACGTCCAGTGTGCTGGGGCGGGCGGTGGATCCGGGCGTTGGTCCGCAACCGAGGAGGCAGCACGGCCACCGGAGACGGTGCGATCACCTCTTGGCGGGAGGCGGGCGGCCAGCAGCACCACGCAGCTACCTAGCTCACGGCGTCCCCGCCAGCGCACCCACACCCCCAACCTGCCAGCGCCGTACCGGGTGAGCGTGGTCTGAAAGAGTGGAGTGATTCCAGCCGACACCCCCGTGGCGGAACTGGGAACCGGCATGCACGGAGATGCTGCGCGCCCCGAGCTGAGGTAACGACAGGTCTAAATAGGGCAAACGTGAACCATGGCAGGGTGGGCGAGGAGGGGAGCACGCTACGACGTGGATGACGTGTGCCCTTTGTAAACAAACCACCGTCGTCCCGTCCCACACTCCCCCGACTGAACTTACTCGGGCTGCCTGCGCCGGAGAAGAGGGAGAGAGCGTCAAGGTGCGCGGCAGGGTGAGGTGTGTGGGTTGTGTGGGCGCACTCGGTATCGGACAAAAAGCCCTCTTTTCCACAGGTTGCGACGGAGTGGAAGATACGTTCGTTTCTTCTCGCTGTCACCCACCCACGTCCCGCCCGGCGTCCGTCCGAGACGGAAATGGCTGGGCCCCAGGGCGGACGGAGCACAACGGCCACTTTCAACGCCTGGTTCAAGCTTCGGTCCAGAGCTTCAACCGGCCTCGGCTGAGTCTGGCTGGCATTAGCAAGGTTGGCACATCACATCACAATGCATGGCGAGCCCGGGTGGCACATTTGACACATCACTTTTTTTTTTGCCTGCCCGTCCTGCGAGAGCCCTGTCTGGCCGTGTGCGTCGGGCAGGCTGCGTTCTCTGGCTATTTAGCCCACACAGCCTGTTCTTTTGTCTCCTTGCACTGCAGCGCGCAGCCAGTATCGAACCACGCACCCACACATACAACCCCACAGACCCGGCAGGCATTCGTTTGGCGAGCGAACCCCTCGCCTGTGAATGATCTCGCGGCCATGCGAACCAAGGGCGTGATACGGGTCGCAGCCAGAGCGACCTGCCTGGCGCATTGCCGAGACTGTCTCCTGGGCGGTGATCCCTTCGCCCTCTGTCACCGTACAGTCACCCCCGCCGCATCAGATAAGGCACCTCCCTCCACAGAGCCGAGGGACGGCAAATAGAAATCGTGAGCAAAACATGACGTGCCAAGGCGCCCCTATCGCGGCTAGTTACACTTGCAGCTCTGGTGCGGCCACCTACGACCGCCCCGTGCCTGGAGGAGCCACGATGCCTAAGGTGGAAGGAAGGCAGAAAGGGTAAGCTCCCGAAAGCTCCTTCCTAGGTAATATTCCGGCTCGCCCGCCCCACCATCCCGCATAGACCGCGAAACTGCGTCAAATGGCAGCCCGTGGTGTGCGGCACTGTGCTGACCTGGGCCGTTCAACTAACCGCACTCAACGTGTGAAAGCGGCTCGCGGGACGCGCGGACATTGGATTGAGATCGAGAGAGCCAGTCCCCAACTCAAGCCCCATCGTCGTGGCCGCCGACGAACGTCACATGCTGATCGCATCCGCACCTCTCGCCTGGCTCGCTGGCCGCCGCTAGCTCCAGACTCGGTGCTTTGCCAACCGATGACCGCAGATGATGCCAGATACCGCAGCCCTGGAGGGACCCCGAACGAATTGGATCCACTCCCGCCAGCGCCGCCAGGGGTCGTTGTACGACAAAATGCCAAGCCAACAAAGGGAACTAGCCGGCCAGATGCAGTGCCACCCACGGCATATGTGCCCCGGCCAAATGAGGCAAGATAGAAACACGTCAAGACTCGTCGTGCTCGCCTATCCCGCCTCAATCTATTTTTTTTTTTGTTGTCATTCTCTTGGCCCTCCCTCCCTGTCCCTTGCTTACCGTTCCATTTCCTCAACTCACATCGCGCGCACCTAGGTACCTTAACTACCCAACAATGTCCTCCCTCCCAGCCTTCGGACCCTGGCATAGCCCATGGGATTGCACCTGCATACGACCTGCAGCAACGACCAGGACTTGTTGTCCAAGTGTGTGTGCTTCATGCAGGCCTTTCGAGTAACAGGCACCGTGTCCGCCTTAGCTAGGTCCTGAACCGGACACTGCCTGTCCGCTTGCCCTGCTCATGGTGCAGCCACCTGCTCACACCTGGTGTCAACAGCATGGAACGGCCAGCCCCCTTTCCGTCGTCTTACTTCTCCGCGGACGGCGGTATCAGGGCGCTGGTTCCTTGATACCCATCCTGGCAGCCCGCAACATGACCTCATATCAGCGATCAAATCTGTCGCCAACGAGGGAAATCCACCAGCAGTTGACCATCCGCTGTGTACTCGCTGCCTTGGCCGGCGCTGCTGTTGCAACAATGGGCCCGCAACGATCTCGTGCGACCCGAGGCCGTCTCTATGCGCCCCGGGACACCACTGCGATGAGCAGCCCATGTCCAGCCCCTGATGCCGTTCATAAGGAAGGCGTCGCTGTCACCTCTTGCCCTCCTTCCCCTCCCCGGGGTTCCCTACCTCACATCCCATAAAGGATATGCGATGTCTGGGAGCCGATCCGGGCCTCGTCAAGGGTCCAAAACCAGGCCATCCAAGGTGCCGTTGACGTATGCTTGACGACGACGATACGCATACTCCTCCCACCTCACATTGCGAGGAGCCGAGGGCCGCCGAGGCATCCATCCTTCAGGCATCTCTTTCATCCGACCCAACAGTCTGGGTGTGGCAAACCGCAATCGCTCCTTGATACCACCTACACCCTCCACACGGGCTCCTTTCTACCGCCCTACTTCTGCCAACCTGCTACCTGGAAACTCTGGGTGTCGCCGTTGCTTGGGTCCCCGCGGCCGTGTCCTTTCGGCCTGCCCTCGTATCCTCTACTTCGGGGTCCACAAGCAGATGGCCACCGGCTTCCTTCCTTGGGCCAGGCTTCTCTTGCCGCTCGTGGTGTTCAAGGAATACAAACATGGGCACGTGTCGATTCTCTCCTCTTCCAGGCAAGCCGATCCCACCCTGGGCGGAGGCTGACTGTCCAGGATCGTCGACCCTTTGCCGAAGACCACGTCCTAGTGGACAGCGAAGCCTGGTAGAGCTGCCGGCCCAAGACGACGAGGCCCGGCCTCGTTGGTCGGTCTCGTTGGCTGCATGCATGCCCTCCGTCCCCTAACCATAAGGAAAGCGTCAATCACTCCATTCCCAAGGAAATTAGGAATCTGTCAGACGACGATCTGGAGATTCTGGAAGCGTCCAGAGGGGTCACGAGGCCCGATTTACCCTCAGCCACCCGCTTAGTCGCCACCTCGCTAACTCCTGCGTGGAGAGTCGAGACTGGAAGATAGCGGAGAAGCAAGAGCTGAGACGGCAGGATGCAGCCGCTTACCAGCCTGCTCACATCCCTGAGCATCCAAGACGGTTGCAGAGGTCTTGGGAGAGGGCAATGCAACGAAAGCATTGGTCGACACGGTCAAAGTATCTTGATACATCAAGGATACTTTCACGATACATTTCCAAGGCGTCTCGTTCCCGTCCCCATCAGCCCCATCGTGTCAGTACACGCCCCCTACGTACTATGTGCGAGACCTGAACGGATGAGACCTTCCTCTCCGGGCATTCCGACGCCCTCCGGTACAAGTGGCGAATCGCAGCGCGGGAATGCAAAGAAGGAAGTCCTAAAAGGTCGACGTTTCCCCCGATGAGGAGTAGCCGCTCAAGACTCGACAATCCCCATCAGTCACCGCTGCTTGTTTCGACAAGTTACCGAGTGCGAGTGCACTCTTGACCCACATCTCACAGGGCATCAGCCACCTGCCGGCTATCCCACGGCGGCCTCTTGCAGGAGGGTGCTGCTGCATGGAGGGGATTTGTCGCGCTTGTAACAGCTGTAATATCAGCTGTCATATATGACAGGAGATACTCTGCTAGCGCGCGAGGTTCTCGCGAAAAGAAGCAGGAGACGGTCGAGACCCGTCCAGGTATGCTTATGCACCCGAGTGTGTGTGCAGGGGGGCTGTTCTCTGGGTTACGGACCAACCACTCTTGGAATCGAAGCTGGGTGTGACGGCGATCGCCAATTTCACAGCGACAAATGGGAGCAAAGAAAGCATTTCACCCCGACAAATGAAAGGCAAAGAAAGAGTCGAGGCGGTGAGATAACCGAGCGGAAGACTAGGGGAGACTCCCACGTCTATTGGCATCAAGGAAACGCGGAAATGAGCGTTTCCTTCCAATTACTCTTCATCGTGTTTTTGTTTGGATCATCTTTCCCTCCACTGTCCTTTACTGCCGAGGCTAAACATCACTCGAGTCACACTGCGTCCCAACCAATCACTGGCGATCGTGGCCGAGATCCAATCATGGCTATGGAAGCTCTCATTGCTGAACGGAAGCTGCAACTCTGCACGAGGGAAAGTCACTCCGTGGACCTCTGGCCACCAGGCACAAGGGCCATGTTGGAACTCGTCGCTGGCTGTGGCATGGGGGAGGCTGTGTCTATTTTAGGGTAGCAGGCGGACACGCTTCACCGAGGGACCCCGCTGCACCAGATGGATGTAGACGGGGCTCCGGCGGGGCTTGGACATGGTTGACGAGCGGGCGATGCCAAAGACAGATATGTGCATAAGAGGAGCCGACGGCCGCCACCGCCGGCCTGGGCATGAAGGGAAACCATGTCGGGTTTCGGGAGTCGGACTAACGGGTCGCACGGGTGCAGACCACTTGGTGTGGTGGTGAGTTTGTTGCACACAGCCTTGTGAATCCCACACGACGAGACAGACACCAAAAAAAAAAAAAAAAAAAAAAAAAAAAACAAGCCGTAACCGCAGGAGCGCGGGAGCGGGAGCGGAGGAGCCCCAGCGAGAGAGGTGAGTTGGGGCCGGGACGAACTGGGCCAAGCTTATAGTGGCCGAAACGCGGAAGGATATAAACAGTAAACAGACACAAGCAAACGTTCAGGCTGAAATATGAATTGAATACATATAGTTCGAGACGGTCTGGTGGCCGCTTTTGATCTGCGGCAGCGGGCGTCTGGGGTTAACCGGCGTGCCGAATGACAGAGAGGGGTTACTTCTGTTATCTATGGGCGGTTTGTTTGTTTTGAGACGTTGATGTGTCTGCCTAGAAGAAACAATGCGTTCCCATATCCTGTTACTCCACCATTTCCCGGTCCCGAACTTCCCGACTGGAATGGCCCAATCAGAAGCATGAGTTGAGCATGGGAGGTTTTGACTGGCCTGGCTGTTGTTTTGGGCTAATTCGGCTGCATCCAATCTCGGGAATTTTTTTTTCTCTCTCTCTCTCTATGGGCCGCGGCCAGGGGGAAATGAAATCGGTCTGGTGGCCTCCTCGTTTGAGACCTTCGCGATGAGAGAGGCACACGTACAAAGTTCGGCCTCTGGTGGCGGCCGTTCTTGGCAGTTGGCGTGACATGACATCCAATGGAGGAACTTTGAAGGTTATGTTTTTTTTGGGCTCAATTAAGGGGACCACACGTTTCTTTAGGGGGACCGCAGAAAGTGGGGCCAATGACCCACCACAGTGCCAGTTTTTAAAATGTTCTACGGTCTCGGGTACCCCCCCATTTTTTAGTGTGGAAATTAGGAAAATAACGAGAACTTCAATCTTGGCCCAAACCAGATCCATGCACCGGTCGGCTTTTTTAGGCCCAATTGATTTTTTTTGCCCTGAATCACCCACAACACCAAACGGCCGGTATCGCCATGGATTTCTCGGCTTTGCACGCCTCGTTTAACGAGGCGGAAAAGGCTCTGCAGGCCCAAGCTGATGCGCGTGAATCTATACAGTTGTAATGCCGGAATAGAGTCACAAAGAGAGCCCCAATTCAACGAGGTTGTTGCTTTTTATCGCGTTGCATAGGTTGATCATCTGCGCTGTTTTATTTCACTGCTAAATTGGCTGTGGTACCAACTTAAGTTATGGCTGCACTGTGTGGATGCGCTGGCCCCGTTTTTTGCGGTCCCCTTAAAGAAACGTGCGGTCCCTTTAATTGAGCCTTTTTTTTTTTTTTTTTTGTTTTTTACGCCTCTGCCAAGCCCCCAACGCGGTTTGATTGAGGCGGGAGGGGTGGAGTGGGAACAGCAAAAGCAAAACCAAACTCCGCTGGGGCACGTTGCAAACGAAACAAAAAAAGAAGAAGAAGAAAAAAACGCAATCGATCAGGCGTGGCAAAAAAGAGAGAGAGAGAAAAAAAAAGCACGCGGCCGGGGCAGCAAGGTCGCCCCCAAGCGACAAATAAACCCCAATGCCGATCCTCCACCCGGCGTCTAGCCGAGCCGGGAGAGCTTTTTCATGCGAACGTTGATGGATTGAGGGGGAATGGGGAGGTGGTCCTGACACTGCTGACCGTCCCGTCTTGTCGTCCGTCAAGGGGGTTTCGTTGTGGGGAGGAAAACACAACACAGCACAGCATAGCCTGGCCAGCCAGCCCCCCGGTTCGTCCGCGGCGTTCTCTCGATTTAGCACGGACGGGTTCGGCACGTGCTGTGCGGCTTACGGCACAGCACTTTTTTGTTCGCCCCACCCCTCATCGCCTCCGCGTTTGTCGCTTTCGCACTACGCTTTTGGGGCAGGGCTTACACTGCTGCGCTTGCAGCATGCCGGAGCAAACTCTCTTTTCGAATAGTCGTTTTCTTTCTATTTTCTTATCTGCGCCGGGGATTAGGTCAGAGTCTCTTTTGCCTCTTCCCGAGGCGCAATGGATGGAGCATCAGCGCTGGCCGTGCAGAAGGTCGGTCGGGTCGGTCGGTCCGTTCTCCTTTTTTTTTTTTTTTTTTTTTTTTTTTTTTTTTTTTTCCTTCTTCCCCTGCGTATCCGCCATGTGCCGTGCCTGCTTCTGTACCTTACACCGTACATATATCTACACCTACATACATACGCCCACATCCCGTGCTTCCGGGCTCTGCTGTCTGCTGTGGCCTGAGGGTAGCGGTGACGCGGATGGGGATGGGGATGGATCAAAGAAGGAAGGAGGGCCCACAATCCCTGGTGACCGCCGCCGTCGCCGGTCGCCGTGTTGGCAGCCTGGGATCAGGAAGCTTGTTCCGGGAAAGTGCTGTTTGCCAAAATCCCTCGCGATAGTGGCGGAATAACTATGACTTCCCTCTATTTTTTTCTCTTCCTGATAAGGGCCACTCTAATTCCCAACTAATAAGTCGTCACCAAGGTGATCCAAATTTCCTCCATTTCCTCCTTTTGATCCCCTTCGAATGTTTCTATTTCTATTTCGCTTTGCCCTTCTTCTCCTGCGCTTCCATCCTTCTCTCGCCTCCGGTACCAGCATTTTGACTTGCAACTTACTGTATGTGGAGGTTTTGGTAGTGGGGCCTCAATCGATATTGATTCCTTGGGGAGCGCCCCTATCGGCCGGGATTCCCGCCAATCACAGGTGTGCGATTGGACAGCCCCAGTGACCTTTCTTGGGACGCGTTGCCGAGCACGGTGTGTGCGCATCAGAGGAGGAGCTTGTGGGTTTCCCCGCCCGTCCGGGACCCCCGCTCCCCAGGGGCCCCGGGCCATGGCAAAAGGTCGGGTCGCGCAGGGCGAGACGCAAGTGCAAGTGCAAGTGCACATGCACGACCTGAAGAATCAAATCGCTGGCCCCAGGTGGCGTATGCGGGCCATAGGGAGAAGAAGCCAGCGGAGAGCACAGAGCGGGGCTTGGAGGCGACGGTGAGCGCTGCAGCTGAGGCTGAATCGATCCGATTTGATCAATGATGCGATAGCGGCCGCCAGCTAAGCAGGCAAGTCATGATGGATGCCACAGCGGGCCGACCTGCGCCCCATATTGCTTGCTGTCAATCGCCGTCTCGTTTGTTTCTCTCTCCGCGGTGAGCGGGCAAGAGAGAGATTCGTGCCCAACATGAGGTAAGAGAAATGAACAAGGAGAGAAGACCACCAGACCGAAAGGACCGTTTCGTCGCGTCTGTGTGACTGGTAGAGGGTACGTGTGTATGCCTCATGTGCGCGCACAGCATTTGAAATAATATGAGAGGGACTGGGTTGAGGTGTTTGCTCTGTCACTATGATGTGTGCTGTGTTCTGTGTGTGCTGTGTGTGCTTGGCTCTGGCTGCGGGCACATTGGCCAAGCCATCAGCGAAGAAACCGCAGCGCCGAAACCTCGTCAGCAGCACATGCTGGGCTTGGGCTTGGCTGGTCCATCGAGGTCACTTGCGTTGCCCTGCCGCGGTCGTCCTTGCTACCCCGGCCAGCAAGGCTCGCGACCCGCCCTCGGTCTCTCTCTCATCCTTGCTCGTTCCGCTGGCCCAGGCTTTTTTTTTGTGCTCAGGAAGGGTTTGGACGCGGAGAAGAAGAAAAGAACTGAGTGAAGGGAAAATACGGTGTAGACGATTGATTTGAAAAGACCCAGCTGAGAAAGGGGGTCAAAAAAGGGACGTATCAATTACAAAAAAGCGCAACAAAAAAAAAGAGACGCAGCACCAAAGGAGTTTCTTTTGCGGCCGTCGGACGCTCGAGCTCTGCGTCTGGTCTGGTCTTTCGCTGCACACGCCTTGTTCTTTATTTGGAGAAGCGAAAGAAGCGGAAACGAAAGCATCGGCATCTCATCCATCCCACCCAGCTGCCGGGAAAGCAAGCAAGCGCAACCTGGCCGCCTAGTAATCAGCCCGTCAATCGAAACGAGGGCGGATCCGGATATTGGCGGACTGGGATGGCCGTGGCGGACATGGACATGGGCCGCGACAAGAGCTGAGGGGTTTCCCGTCCATCAAGCATCCTTGTCGACGAGACCAACAGGCCGCCTCCCAGACCCGACCTGCGCTCGACAGTTACATAACCCATCCCATTCCCTCCGCCGAGCCACAGGCTGACGGTAACATCACTGCCACCTCCGCCTTGTGTCTTCTTACTCTCAAACTCTCCATCTCCCTTTCTCTCTCTGTCTCTGTCTATCGCTGCCACCATTGTGAGCCTGGCTAGAGGAGGCAAAGCCCGGAACACTCCCAAGACCGAACAAGTCTCTGCCACCCACCCTGCCACCGACCAACGCCTCCCACGCTAAAGCTGTGCTGAGCATACGCCTCACCGCCAGCCAAACGCAGCCGAGCGAGCGGGTGCACCCACACACACCCTATCAATATCAACACTCCTCCATTCCCCATCCTATCTTCTCGACGGACCACACCTCTATTCCTGCGAATCCGTCGCTTCTGGAGAAGGGGCTGCGCCTGACCCCGGCCTGCCCGAGTCGCCAACCATCCGTCCACGTATCCCGATCGCCACGACTCACCTTGATTTCAACAGCACGAGCGAACAACAACAACGAGAGCTCGGGTGCGTTCTTTTTTTTTTTTTTTTTTTTTTTTTTTTT
>PYSS01000218.1:10214-31771 GCA_003049465.1 Magnaporthiopsis rhizophila
TTTTTTTTTTTTTTTTTTTTTTTGCCCGGGCCGAACGGTGGCACGAGGGGCCTCCGCAGGAGCGGGAATATAGGCACGCGTCCTCGAGACCTGTTCCTACCTTCACAACCCACCCACCCACACACACACACACAATGGGTAGCTCCGGCATGGCGTCGAGCCCGGGCGCGTGGATAGGAGCCGAAAGAGGAGGCAAGATCATATCTGGGAGCAGCAGCAGCAGCAGCAGCAGCAGCAGCCACCACAACAAAATCACCAAGGGGAGGAGGATGGTGGTAAAGCCCATATTAAAAAAGTTGTCGTCCAACTCGGAAAAGAACTCACTCGATCTGGACCGCGTCTGGGAGGAGCAGCAGTACTGGACCGAGAGCGGATCGGGCACAACCTCGCCGGCAGGCGGCGTGAGCCGGTCGGCGCGCGACGTCACTTTTCTGGCCAGCAGCCTGACAGATCTGAGTGGCGGCTGCAGCAGCAGCGGAGGCGGCGCCGGCAGCCCGGGCGCAATAGCAACTGTCGGGAGCGCATGTAGCGGGAGCGGTGACGGTAGTAGCATGGCACGACCGATATTTCAGCACGCGCGCTCGCCGTCGGGCGCATCGCACGCCTCGGCGGGCACTGCGGGCAGCAGCGGACCCGGGGGCCGCTCAGGCTCGTTCGTTCATCCGTTCCAGCAGACACCGCGGACGGCGACGCCGCCGCTGTCGTTTGAAGCGCCTAACCCGCTGCCGGGCGTCGGTGGCGGCGCTGGCGCGCGCGACTACTCCCCGACCATCACGGAGAACGAGGACGACGACGGCGTCGACGACGCCTACTCGCTTCCGCTGCGCCGGCCGCCGTCCATCTCTCACCTCACCCGCTCGCGCCGGCCGTCGCTCACGTCGCAGCGCACCTCGTCCTTCTCCGACGCCAACAGCCCCGTCGTGTCCGCAATGACATCGACGCCCGGCGGTAGTGCCAGTGGCAACGGTAGTGGTAGTGGTAGCGGTGGCGGCGTTGGCCGCATAAACGCGAGTCGATCTGCAGGAGCTGCGACAGCGTCGAGGCTTGTTCACGGCGGCAGCATGCTAAGCTCGAGCAAGTCCCAGTCGGACCTCCACCTGACCCTCACCATCAACACAGCCGCCGCGTCCGCCGCCGTCACCGCGTCGTCCACGGCCAGCGACGGCGCAAACTCACTGCCGTCGAGGCCCCACTTCCTGCACACGCCCTACAGCCCCAGCGGCCGCTCCAACAGCATACAAAGCTCGTCGGCCGCCACCGCCGCCACCACCATCACCACCATCGCCACCACCACTGGCGCCGTCGCCTCACCCACCTCTTCCTTCTCCGCCACCCCAATGTCGCCGCTGCGCACGTCACTCGAGATGGTGGCCGGCAGCCTCGCACCGCGCTTGCGCTCGCTCTCGGAGCAGGCCGACCGACCCAAGAACATGGTCAACCCGGCCGAGCACGCGCGCATGATGCACGAGAGGCGCGCAAAGTTCGACGAGAAGGAGCGCCTCAAGAATGAGAAGCTGGCCCGCAAGCGCGGCCGCAAGGACGCCGAGAGGCAGCAGCGCCATCTCGCCGCCGCCGCAGCCGCTTCCCGCACCAGCAGCACTGACTACCTCCCGCGCCCGTCCACCGCCGCGTCCACGTCCCATTACAGCAGCGTCAGCGGCAGCGATTGGCGCCGCACGTATAACAACAACAACGGCGGCCCCGGGTCGTTTATGCCCGCGAGCGATGCCGTGCCGAGCGGACAGCGGCAGCGACAACAACAACAGCAGCAGCAGCAACTGAACGAGAAGGCCGCTGCAGGCGATGCAGAGGGCAGTGGCGTCGGCGGCGGCGGCCGTCCACAGCCGCGTCGCCGGACCAGCTCGTCGGCGAAGCGGAAGACGCACGGCTGCTGGACCAGTGTCATGCTCTGGATCCGCACAAAGCTCTTCAAGCTCTCGAGGGCGGACTAGATATCCGGCCTCCGACTGCGCAAGAAGACGACGGCGGCCGACTCGCTCTGGGCTTGAGATGATGCACCTCGCGTCTCTTTGTCTGACCCTACCTAGCCCCCCGAAGCCTTTCAGCAAGCTCTACTGCCAAACGGCATCGGGATGGGAATCATGGTTTTCTCTTTCATTTCGATACCCAAGAAGAGTGCTCTCCATCCAGGCGGCACTCCCATCGTCGCTGGGCACGCTCAGTCGGTCTTTCTCCAGTACATCTTTTTTATACCTCTTTTTCACTTTTGCACTGCGTATCATCGGGTCAACAAGGTCATCCACCAGGAAACACAACACCAAAACAGCAAAATCACACACATCGGCGCAGCGGGCGGGCAGGTTTACACGACAACTCTCTGCTTTGGAAAAACGTCGGAACGCATTTATGAACTTCTTCTTTTTGTTTTACCCCTTTCTGGCTCCAGCAGTTCAGCATTTGTTTTTCTCGGGTGGTTAAGCAAGCATAACAACAAACAAAGCAAGCCTGTAAAGTAGGTACATACCAGGCTCAGATGGAGGCAGGCAAGTGTTTCCTGGGGCGTTTTTCGTCTCTTTCTTTTCTCTCTTCTTCTTGCAGGAGGTTTGGACAAAACCGTTTTCTCGGGTCCACCTCCTAGGAGCGGTATCTATGCCCTTGGATTTGGTGCTTTTTCTTCTTTTAAGAAGATATACAGCACGCATACGAAACAAAGCTTTCATGCTGGGTATATGGCACACACCTATACCCGTATTTTCGTTTTTGTTTCTATCCAAGGGAACTCTGCACATGCTCTTGGGCCGGCAACTTGCAATCTTTGCAAGGACAGCCAGCCCAGGCGTATAGGCAGACATCAGATGAGATCTACATAAGATAGATAGTTGGCGTCTCGTTGCAGCCAGCGTCGGCGCAACGTTTCATCTGATATACTTTGCTCCTCATACCTGTTTTTCCGAATGTTCGCTATTAATACCTTGTTACCCGCGACACGCTCGTCTTCCGTCACTCTGCCCCAACCTCCATAAAGCTCGTCGAAAAGTTGCCCCCGGCCGATCGCCAGACGGCCCTCGGCGCCCACGGGCCGTCGTCGGGCAGAGGGAAGACGGTGAGGTTGAGCTGCCGGCCGCGCCCCACGACCATCAGCGCCATCAGGTAGACGGCCTGGGGCGCGCTGTGCCCGTACACGGCCAGGTCCTCCCAGCCGCCGGCCTCGCCGGGCGCGTCGGACCACTGGCCGTCTTTGAGGTGGCGGTGCTTGAGCCTGTCGTCTGAGCCTGCATCTCTGGCGGGTTAGCATGGTTCCAAGAGAGACTCTTGTGGCGGCGTATGGAATCAGAAGAAACAAAGAGAGAGAGAGAGAGAGAAAAAAAAAAAAAAAAACCATACCCAAAGCAATGACCTCAATCGTGCTCCCCATGTTAACCACAGTCGGCATGCTCTGGAACCCAGCTCCCCCAATCGAGCGGATGTTGTTCCAGCCCGCCGCCTCGGTCCAGTTGCTGGTCCAGATCTGCCCGTTGACGCCCAGCCCAAAGAAGGCGAGCTGGTCGTCCCGCGCCGCCACGGCCACGGGGTCGGCCGCGAAGTTGGCCGGCTGCACGGTCGCGGCGGGCGACCAGGTGCTGCTGTTCCTCCGCGCGGCGAGCGAGGTCTGGTACACGACCGTCTTGTGCGCGTACAGGAGGTCGTACAGCGGCGTCTGGTCCCGGGCCGACTAGCGGCAGACGACGGCGGGGACCGTAGACGACGGGTAGCCGTGGGAGAGGGACTGGCCCCAGCTCGACATTCTGGGGGCTGCTGGATCCGGATCCGGCTGTTGTTGTTGTTGTCGTTGTTTGGGCGTGCAGGAAGCCTTGGGCGCTTGGGGCGAGGGCGACTGAAAGTAACCAAAAACAAGATGTCATTCTCAGTCAGCGTCATCCGTTGGCCGGACTGAGCAGGGGCATAACAACAAAACTTACAGACTTCAGCGCGCTCCTCCTTGTCCCTGCCGCGGCTGGCACAGACGGCCAGCGGGCCGGCCATGCGTTCTCCAAACTTGGTCCAGCTGCTCCACGTCCCGGCTCCCGTCGTCGGGCCCGGGGACAGCCAGGTGGTGGCGGCGTCGCCGCTTGCGGAAACGGCGAACACGCCGACGTGCTGCTCCCCGTTGGCGCCCTGCAGAGCGGTGGCGGCCGGCTGGCTCCTGAAGAAGAGCGCCGATGACCCCTCCGGTCCGCTGCCCATCGGCTGCCAGTCGGCCTCGACCCAGCCGCCCTGGCCGGGAGGGGAGGAGGAACGGAAGGCAGCAGGGCCCAGGGACCGTCGGAGCATTTGGCCCTCGGAGCCCCGCGTAAAGACGTGCGGCGGCCGCGAGTCGCTGGCGTTGGCGTTGGCGGGCGACAGCACGGCGGCCAGGATCTGCGGGCAGATCTTGCCTCAGCACGCGCTCCCCGGCCGGGACCCGGTCCCGGCGTCTGCGGCGGTGTCGCCGCCATTGGGGGATCCCCCGCCGCCGTCGGATGCCTGGGCGGCCTTGTTCGTGAGCACCACGTATATGCATGTCACGACTGATCCAACGACGATCGAGATGCCCAGCAGCACGAGGACGACGGCCCACGGCCGCCGCCTCCATAGGCTGGCGAGGCTGCTGCGGGGAGCGATTCGCCAACGGCCCTTCTTCCGGGATCCTGGTTGTGCCTCGGCCTCTGCCGCGGCTGGCGTCGTCTCCTTCTCGCCGCTGGGAGAGAGGATCAGACCCGGGTACCAGAAGGCCTCTGGTGCTGAACTGTCGCGGTGGGTGTTGTAAACCTCGGGCGCGTTCTGTGCGGCGACATCGTTCTCGTGTTCTTTCGCTCTGTTGATGCGCCGAGGAAGGTGTGGTATCTGAAGACCTAGACCTATAACCGGCGGCGGGCGGCTTTCAGGGGTTGCGTGGTTCCAGCTTCTGCTCCACGGGTCCTCCCCCGTTGCGGAATCGCCGTTGGTGTTTCCATAGTCGATGGGTCCTGCACCACCACCAAAGGTCGACTTATCCGCGGGTGATGCATTTACTTCCGGCTCATCCAGGCTTCTTGCTTCTGCTGCAACACCCGGCTGTCGATTCATCGTAAGGTGTCCAGGGTTTGTTTTTGTGGTATATGCACATGAAGATGCACCGGAGCCGGGAAAGACGGAATGCGACACTCCTTCACATCCCGCACGCAGTGCCGTCCCTGACCCGGGGTATAAGAGGCGCCATGGCTGTCACACGGACTGACCTCGGGCAAGACTGGCCGACGATTATGGGTTCGTGTTGCTTTGGGGGCCAGTCTCAGGGGCCCCTGCCATGTCTACTGTGGTAAGCCGAGCGAGATGAGGCATTGCCAGAAACCCAGGCTGACCTATGACGGGCCTTGCCATCGTGGTCGACGCCGCATTCATGCAGCGGCAAGGCGAATTGGCATGGAATGATGGACATGAAGACCCCAGGCTTTGGGGGCGGCGTATCTTTTGGTTGGGGCCAGGACCATGCAGCGGCTCTTAAGCATGTGTTCAAACAAAATAACCCAAACGAGACATAAAAAAACCAGGGCGGACCGTGAAGCCACAATGATGATACATGGGAGTGAGATGGACAAAAATGCAAAAGAATGATCAGAGTGGGATTCGAACCCACGCCATTTTCATGACTAGCATGTCATCTGATCCGAAGACCATCCTGAAGCTAGCGCCTTAGACCGCTCGGCCATCTGACCTGTATCAGTTGATGGGTGCCGTGTGCCTTGCGCAGGCATAAGAGGAACAGTCAGTGTCAAGATTGTGGTCCGTTTTCGTTGTGATGGTATATCGCTTCACTCTTCTGCTACCTAGGTATTCCAATCGAAATATCCTCTTTTTCGGATCAAATTTCTCTCAAACCTTACCGTGTCGATTTGAACGTCGTGACGGCCTTTGACAGCTGTTCTTTGATTACAGTGGGTGGGTTAGGACTGGTACAGTGGAGCGCCTGCTGGAAACCCCCTATCACCTCACCGTGGCCGCCCAGCGCATTCACCCTCAACCTCCCCAACGCATTCTGGTGTTGTTCCCCGAACCAGCCCTCCCGTCGTTCCACATTTCTATCATCGGCCTTATATCCTTTCTCGGTTTCTCAATGAGGCGTCTCTCTACAGCTGCGTCCATCAGGACCAGTAGGACGTACAATGTAAGCCTGTCTTAAAAGGGGCACTCCCGAGGACAGTGCTGAAAGAATGCCACAGGATGCCATCGACCTGCTCAACACCCTGCAGACGCCCTTTGCGGTGGCCCAGGCCCGCGCCAAGACGGCCGGCACGCACCAAGCGCAGGCGGCATCCATGGGCGAGATGCGGGAGTGCCTGACCCGCATTGGCCACTCGCCGCGGGATCTGGACCGCCTAAACATCCTGCACGTCGCCGGCACCAAGGGCAAGGGCACCACCTGCGCCTTTGCCAACTCCATCCTGAACCAGTGCCGGCTGGCCCGCGGCGTCCCGGCCAAGGTCGGCCTGCACACGTCGCCGCACCTGGTGTCGGTGCGCGAGCGGCTCAAGATCAACTCGATCCCGGTCTCCAAGGAGTCGTTCGCCCGCTGCTTCTTTGACGTCTGGGACGTGCTGGAGCGCCACCGGCCGTTGCAGACGGCAGGAACGGAAGAGGACCGCCACCTGGACCCCGTGAGCTGGAGCGCGGGGGGCAGCTACGCCGGCAAGCCAGTCTACGGCCGGTTCCTCACTCTCATGAGCTGGCACTTGTTCCTGAGCGAGGGCGTCGACGTGGCCGTGTACGAGACTGGCATCGGCGGTGAGTATGACGCCACCAACGTCGTCGAGCGGCCCTGCGCTACCGCCGTCACGACCCTGGGCGTCGACCACGTCGCCGTGCTCGGCGGCACCGTCGAGGAGATCGCGTGGCACAAGGCCGGCATCATGAAGGCCGGCTGCCCGGCCTTTGCGGCCGCGCAGCCGCACCACACCGCCGAGGACGTGTTGCGCCGCCGCGCCGTAGAGAGGCGCGTCTCCCGCTTCGAGGTTCTGGGCGTCGACCCCCGCCTCGCTGGCGTTGACGTCCGCCCGCCCGCCGACTTTCAGCGCAGCAACGCCACGCTGGCTATCGCGCTGGCTGGGGAGGCCATGAGGCGGCTGGACCCGGGTTTCTGGGAGAAGGGAGGAGGGGAAGGAGGAGATGCGGCGGCCCTGCCCAAAGAGTTCGTCGACGGCATCGAAAAGGTGGTCTGGCGCGGGCGGTGCGAGGTGAAGCGGGAGGAGGGTATACATTGGCATCTCGATGGCGCACACACCCTCGACAGCCTGGTTCTCGCTGGGGGGTGGTTTGCTCGCGAGGTCGAGAATCGGTATGTATTTTGTGTGTCTACATTTCCTCTGGATTCTCCCTTCTTCCGCGCCTTGACGTATTCTATATCCCATGGGCTTGTATAAGGACTACTGACCAACACGTCCACAGTCCCGGACCCCGCGTCCTCATCTTCAACCAGCAGTCCAGGACGCAGGCACCCGAGTTTCTCGCTGCGCTTTGCCAGGCCGCCAAGTCAAGGGATGGCAGAGGGTTCGACCAAGTGATATTCTGCTCCAACAGGACAAGCCCTAGCACAGACTTTAAGCGAGGTGAGCTTTGAGTCCATCTGCATTCTGTTCCCTCCACTTGTAAATATGTCTAATCCAATCCCCTGCTGCAGAATTGATCAACCACACAGTCGACGCTGCCGAGGTTGACAAGCTCATAGTCCAGCGAGCATTCGCAACCGAATGGGCACGGCTGGACCCGGCGTCGACCGTCTCGGTGGTGGGAAGCATACACGAGGCTATCGAAGAGGTGCGGAAAACCGCATCGTCCTTCCAGAGCCCAAAGGCGGGCGGCAGTCTTGAAGGCGAAAAGGCAGTGCCCGTTCAGGTGTTGGTTACGGGCAGTATTCATTTGGTGGGAGGAATTCTGGGAATATTAGAGGGTGCGGAAACCCTCTGATAGGTGGTATTAAAGTTTCCAAGAAGCGGAATTAACCACAGAAAAATCTATATGATACCCATATCGAGTCCCGTTTGTAGGCTTCGTATACGGTCCTGCCACGAGGAATTCCCTCGTGCTGTTATACCTGTGACCTCCAGACCCTCCGCTGGTGCAATTCATCATCATTCCCCTCGTGCAGCACCAAGAAGCCCTTGACAAGGTTGAAACTGCCCGTAACTAGGACGTGGACGGGCCGAGACGTCGAAGTCGGCGATTCCCCAGGCGCAGCGCCGAGCTTCTCGCACTCCGCCTTGGCCATGGCCACGTTGTCGAAAACCGCAGTCCTGTAAGAGCCACCCGCTACGTGCTGTTCCATACGCCTCTGCGCCGTCAGCTCCCTGTCCGCCTCTAGGTTGGCGTAGGGCTCGTTGCGCGTCAGCACGACGAGGTCGCAGCGCAAGCCCGCCATGCGCAGCTGCGAGAGGACCTCTGCCAGCAGCTCCGGCGCGTGGCTGCGCTCCTGCTGGTTGAACATGACGGCGACAGCCGGGTGAGGGACTCCTCGGCTCGCGTCGGACGCGGACGGCAACGCCTCCCGCACACACGCCACAAACCAGCGGGCGGCGGCCGTGAGGCTCTCGTGCGTGTGTGCCCCGTCCAGATAATAGTAGACCTTCCTCATGACCGGGGGCACGAACGGCCGGAGGTGCATCTCGTCGGGGATCTCGCACAAGACGACCTCGCCGCGGCCACGGGGTGCGACACCGCGCATAGCCTTCATGTGTTCCGGCTGCACGATCTCTTCCCAGCGGCCGGTGGACTTGCGCGGGAACAGGGCAAAGCGGTTGGCCAGGTCGACGGGGGCCTCGTGGGGTTGGATGGCCTTTATTCTAGGCCTGTGGCCGAGCGCCTCCTCCTGCCTCAGCTTACGAATGTGCTCCCTGACGGCACTGACGGCTAACGACATGTTGAGCATGGCGTAGGGCCGTCGCAGGGCAGCCTGGCCGAGCAGCTCTTGTGCCCGGACTGAGGGCACACATTCGCCAATGTTGTCAGGTACGTCTATCATCATCTCGACCCTGTTGCGTAGAGCGCGCGCCCAAAACACGGCCATGACGGCGTTGGCGCCGCTCGCTTCGGCTGGATCCTTGCTTATTGGTAGCCCCAACTCCAGCCTCTTCTTCAAGAGCGCCTCGTCGTCGGGGCGGAACGGCGGCGGTCTAGGGGCGCCGTGCGCATCGGGCGAGTCGCTGTGGTTCAGCCACCACATGAACTCGTAAGCGCCATGGGACACGTGCGGCCGGACGACGACAGCAGCGGCGCCGGGCTTGAAGATGCCTGCCTTGTGCCAAGCGATGGAGCCACGCGTGTCGCCCAGCATGTCGGCGTGCTCGATCTCTATCGAGCTCACCACGGCGACGGTAACACGCCCGCCGTCCAGGAAGTTGGTGGCGTCGTACTCGCCGCCGATGCCACACTCGATGACGGCAGTGCGCACGTTGGCGCCACGGAACACGTGGAAAGCCAACAGGGTCACGAAGCGGAAGAAGAAGGGCATGCGTCCGGCGGCCGCGATCTCATCGTCTTCGACGAGCGGCCAGCGCTCAGTGGCGCGGATGCCCCTCTCGTGGCGAACGTCGTAGCGGTGATGAATTTCGGGCTCTGTCTGGCGTAGCCGCCGCCAGAGCTCAAAGAAGCGGCGGGCGAAGAGCTCCTCAGACACAGGCTCACCGTCGAGCATAATGCGCTCGCGGACTGAGACGACATGCGGGCTCGTGTAGGTGCCGATGGTGCCCAGGTCCCCGACTCCCTCGTAGGGGCCGCCCCTGAGCAGGAGGGCCGTGGCGAGGGCGGCAACAGTGCCTTTGCCCTTGGAGCCGGCGATGTGAATGCAGCGGAGCCGAGAGCCGTTCTCATCGTGCGTCTGTCCGGCGCGCTTGAGAAGAATCCGCATCTCCTGAAGCGAGTCGTTGTTGAGCCTCCGCCGCTCGCTCTCTCCGCCGCTGCCATCCCTGGCCTTGACCTCGCCGCCGAACTGGGAACGGACGGCCTGGTTGGTGGGGATGAGCGAGAGCAGCCGGAGTGCCGTCTGGTAGTCCTCACGCAGCACCTTCCTCTGCATCAGGGACACCACCTCTTGCGGGCGGTGTGCCGCGGCGGACTGGGGTAATGGACTGTCTGGGGCCTGTGCTGGTATCAGCGGCTCATTGAGCGGCAGCGTTCGTGGTGTCCGACGTCGCCTGGCGCCAACACGGCGAGCGCCGGCGGTCGCGGCGGCCATGCGACGGATCATGGCGCCGGTGGGCGGCGAAAGCAAAACGGCCTTGAGGACCGTCTTTCAATGTTCATGGCAGACTTCGGGATATGTGATGCCATGCACTGCAGGCACAGGAGCTGCTGACAAAAAATTCAATGGTGAGGTCGAAGCTGATACATAAGTGGGGGCCGCTCTTGTGGTTCAGGCATCTAACCGCTAATACGACCCAGTAATTTAGGGGATCGCAGTCTGTTTGGTGATGTCGACAGTGACGGCGGAGCCTGAGCTGAGTCCCACCCCCAACAAAATTAAGCTCTGTGAAACACCAAAAACAGTGGTTGAGTCCTCAATTCATTCCCGTCTCTTTCCTCATCCTCCTCCAACAATCCAACAACCAGCTCCCCCGCCATGGCCGAGACAGAGGCCGCACCGCAGCAAGACACGCTGGCGCACGTGCGCAAGCACTGGCAGTCGATAGAGCCCAACTCGCCCGTGTATGGCTTCTTTTTCCCCCGCATCACCATCGTCTCGGCTGCCAGCGGATCGGGCCGCGTGGTCGCCCACCTGCCTCTGGAAAAGCAGCACATAAACAGCAAGGGCATTCTGCACGGCTCCGTTTCCGCCACTCTGGTCGACTGGGCGGGCGGCATGTCCATCGCCGCCGCCAAGGGTCTGGACCGCACCGGCGTCAGCGCTGACATCCACGTGAGCTACGTCGGCGCCGCCAAAGAGGGCGACACCCTCGAGATCGAAAGCTGGGTCAGCAAGGTTGGGAGGAACCTGGCCTTTACCCAAGTCGAGATCAGGAAGCTCGCGTCCGTTCCGGGCGAGAGCGGCCCTGTGGTCGTTACCGGAAGCCACACCAAGTACATGAACATCTGAGCACATACTCACCTAGCCCTGAGCTGCCTGGTGCGTGCAACCCCGCGTGGCGCCAAACCGGGGAGATATCGCTCCGGATCTCAGACACGCAACATCGCTAGGATGAGCCGATGCCGGGGAGCGATTCTTCAGCCCACGGCAGATCTTTGAGACCGCGGAAGACCGTGTATCAACTTGGGTTCCTGCCGACCAAGGCGCCCGAGGACAACCTATAAGGAGTCAGGTCAGGGGGTAGCTTTGGCAATTCGCCTTGAATCCGCCGCCAGAATAATCCCGAAGGGCCGCCGCAGGGTCCCAATCGCAAGCCTTGACCACATCGATACCACGATGCGAGACTCCGGCTTGCAAGTCGGACCTAGTCGGCCAATCTTCAATACAAAGTTAGCCAATGGTTGGCGGTTCCCTCTGTCTTGGTGTCGGATCCGAGATCATGGCTTGTCATGCTGAAATAGCCGTCACCTTTCCTCCCAACTTTAACTCTCCACACACTCACACCGTTTTCTGTCTCGCTGTATATGGATCAGATCATTGTTGTCGCGGAGCGGAGCCCTACCGGAAAAGAGCCGAAAATACGTCATAACAAAAGCTAAAACCTGCACAGGCTGATGTTTATCCTATCAAGCGGCTGGTCTGTTGTTCAGCAAACTCACTCAGAGTCAAGCTCAGACCCCCTTTCTCTCCCTCAAGCGGCGCTCCTCTCTCCCTGCCAGAACTGCATGACCGGTTCGATCCGCGTGTCCCCGCAGCTATGTGGGAGCCGGCGGACGGATCGCGTTATGTTTCGCACGACAACAACTGTGTTGGTTTAATTCCAACTAGGATGAGATCGAGTACCTAGCTCCACTACCTAGCCATTACAGACGACCCTTCATGGCCTGCGCAGCGAATCGCAAGTCGCATGGCCTTAGCCATGGGATAGAGATGAGGCACACTAAACGCTGTTTGGACGATGCCAGACTGAATAGCCCTTCTTCGTTACCTTTGCAATGGCTCTCTTGTTTATACTCAGGCCTACCTCCTTCGATCTTTTAGTCTTGGCCATTTCGCGGCATGTTGCAGCTTGGCTGTTTGAGACTCCCTAGAACAGCACCATACATCCTCCTGTCTGGTTCCAGGACAAGTTTGCTCACCCCTAACGGCCCGCAAACACCTCACCAATGAAGGAGCTCTTAGCTAGTCCAGCGGCGGGCTCAGGAAATGCACATACGATCTTTCCATTGGCGTCCGAAACTCCAGCATCCCCTCAAGGCTCTCGCAGCTTCAGTGATCATGCCGGTCATGCTCATCGTCCCCAACCTCTCAGCCTTTCCACATCACAAGTACCCTTGACTCCCGGCGACAGTGAATATGCCAGCTCGCCTCCTCCCTTTGGGGCTCGGCCCCAGGATGAGGCAACCAAGGACATCATATTACCGTCAGGGTCGAGCGTGGACAAGGCCCAATCCACAGCGACAACACCCAACAGCCTTCTCGCCGGGCTTTTCTTCACCATCAAGGCCATCATGGTATCCAGCTACGTCAACGTGCTCCTCATCTTCGTCCCGGTCGGCATCGCACTCGGCACTGCACGGCACTCAGGGGCTGCAATAAGGCCCACCCTCATTTTTTGCTTGAATTCGGTGGCCATAATCCCGCTGGCAAACCTCCTAAGCTTCGCCACCGAGACCATGGCCGCGCGCCGGGGACCTGCCGTCGGCGCCCTCATGAACGTTACGTTTGGCAACGCGGTCGAGCTCATCATCTTCGTCATTGCCCTCGTCAAAGATGAGATCAGGATTGTTCAGGCGTCGCTGCTGGGCTCTATACTCGCCAACTTGCTGTTGATCCTTGGCATGTGTTTCCTTTTGGGCGGATTGCGCTTTAGAGAGCAGGTCTGTGTTCAGTCCTGTCAGACGTGACTGCCCCGGTGCCCCGGTGAGATTTCTATCGGCCTGGGGCTTTCTTTCTAACATACAACACGTCTTAGGTCTACAATCCCACCGTGACACAGACGATGGCTTGTCTCTTGAGCCTCAGTGTCATCAGCCTCGTTCTCCCGGTAAGGACACCATATCTTGTGCGGCGCTGAGTGTCGCCGGCTGGGTGAGGACTTTTGACTTTTGACTGACTGAAGGACAAGACGGCATTTCACGCGTCGTTCCAAGATCACACACTGGCCAAGAAGCAGGATCTCAAGATCAGTCGCATGACTAGTATAGTGAGTATATCATTCCCTTTGAGCTGCCTGACGATACCAATCCGCCCCAGCACCGCTAACATGAGTTTGCTGGGAATAGGTCCTCCTAGTGGTATACGTATTGTACCTCGTTTTCCAACTCAAAACGCACGCGTATCTGTATAGATCGCTACCCCAGGCAATGATCGACCGAGAGGCACAGCCCGGCCCAGTCGCCGCATTTCTTCACGAGTCCCACGACCGAGACTCTGGAGACTGGGCGTCGGACCATAGCTGGATCAATAGGACCGAGTCTGTACACTCCCGCAAGGCCAAGTCCAGGAGGGTTCTGATGCGTTTGGTGGGCTGTAAGCGCAAGAGAAGCACCGCGTCATCAACTGGTTTCATACCAGCAGCCGCGCGGACGCCAACGCTGGACAGCCCGTTATCGACCGCTTTCACCGTGGTGCCCAGCCCCTCGGGGCCATGGCCGGCATCCGTGGCGGCGGCCAAGCAAGAGCCCAGCACTCCGGTACAAAGACGTTCTTTCTCCAAATTTGACTTGGGTGGCGAAGGCCGTTTCCGGACCGTCTCGGCTTCAAAACCAAAGCCAAGACTGCGAGACAGTCTCGGCCGCAGCCTGGCGCCGGGGTTGTTCCTGGACCAGCAAGCAGCCAACACAAGGCTCAGCGTCGACTGCCCAAGATCCCCCGTACGCGTCGGTGTCCGGCGCCCCGTCTCCCTCCCGGGCCGGTTGAGCCAGACATACTGCAGCGTGTGCGAGAAGCTACACCCAACCGCCTGCCCACCCCCAGCTGCAGCTGCGGGCGTGGCCGCATGCAGGGGCCACGGGCGAGCGGGCAGCGACACTGCTACCCTAGCCGGCTCGTCAGTGGACGTGGGCCACCACATGTCAACTCGAGCAGCCGTGGTCCTCCTCCTCGTCTCGACGGCCCTCGTGGCATACTGCGCGGAGCTGATGGTCGGCGCCATCTCGGACATGTTGGCCATGCCGACCTCGCCAGTGGGTGAGGCGTTTATCGGCCTGATCGTGCTGCCCATCGTGGGGAACGCGGCCGAGCACGTGACGGCCATCACGGTGGCGCTCAAGAACAAGCTCGACCTGGCAATAGCCGTCTCTGTGAGTTTGTGCTCTATTTTTTTTTTTTTTTATTTTTTTTTCTTTTTCTTTTCTTCCCGACACTTGACTAACGCGCGCGCCCTCTGCAGATCGGGAGCTCGATCCAGATCGCGCTCTTCGTCACACCCTTCGTTGTGATTCTGGGGTGGACGCTGGATAGAGGTATGACTTTACGCTTTACGCTGTTTGAAACTGTTTGTTTGTTCCTGGCTGCCTTTATCGTCAACTTCCTGGTCCTGGATGGGCGCAGTAACTATCTTGAGGGTGCTCTGCTCCTCGCTGCCTATATCATCATTGCTGTCGTGGCGTTTTACTACCCCGCCGCAGCGGACTCGGCGGCGGCGGCAGGAGGGGATCACTAGGGCGAATCCAAGGATTGAAACGAGAAAGACTCTGGTTGTGTGTACATAATCTAGCGGCTGGCCCGTGATAATTCCAGGGTAATTTGGATGGGCAGGGATTGGACACGAATATTATGTCAGCATGTGGCACCAGCCAACCCAAGTGAGCCAAAACCTCTCCGGCTCACGAAATGAGCCACGGTGTGCAATTCTGACACCCCCAGGCAGGCCATAGCAGGCAAGCGAGTGACGGCCCAGACCCAGAACCCAGACCCAGCCAGTCAAGCAGACAGCGTAGCAGAGACAGCGCACAGGCCGGACCAGCCCAGCCCAGGCGACGAGGATGGGGCAACCATGGGCTACGATTGGGACGCCCACCGTGAAACATGCTATCGCGTGTACGTGGAGGAGCATAGGTCCATGGACGAGCTGATGGAGTACATGAAGCTCCACCATGGATTTACCCCAAGGTAAGTACCTCTACATACAGTACGCGTCAAAACCGCCGCCCTGGCCCCCCGTTTGGCCCAATGGCATCCGACCGCCCCTGCTTTCTACTGTACCTATGGACTTGGCCCTGGGGCCCCGAGCCGTTTTCGGACCCCGCCGTGCATGCGTCCAGACGTGCCCCCGGCATTTCCGCCTCGCTGGAAGCAGGCCCACACTCGCCCGCGCATATACAGTCGGTCGAGGCCGCGCCGGCATTTGGAGTAGAAAGAACGGGCTGAAGGCCCGCGGGCTATCGAGTTCACTTGCTTGGCACCGCGACCTGACACTTCAAACCAAAATCACGCCTGTAGTAAGCGCGCATTCCAGAAGCAGATCCGAAAATGGGATTTCCCCAGCAAGCAGGTCGGAGCCAAAAACAACCACACGCTGGTCGAGCGGGTGCGTCAGCTCTGGGAGGCGAATAATGCCCACCGCGAGATGCTGGCCGTGCTCCGCGAGGAGGGCTTCAACGTCAGCGCACGCCAGCTGGGCCGCCTCCGCACAAGGAACCGTTGGCTACTCCGCCTGCCAAGCACAGAAGGCCTCGGCGGAAAAAGCAGCGACGGTAACAACGCTCTCGGGGCCAGTCCCTCCCGGTCAAGGGCGGCCAAGGACGACGACACGACGGCCGAGCTAATTCTCGACTCGCTCATCGACCATGACGAGGAAGAGACTCCTGCGGGCCCGGACGAGGACGATGGCGGAAGTGATGTCAACAGCCTCGACAGTGGCCACGACGTCACTGACCTGGGTGACGGCAACGGCGCCGCCACTGTGGCGCTGGAGACGGCCGGCGAGGCTGCGGCCAGGCGCGGGCGACGGCGGCAGCAGCTCGAGGCCGAGTCGGCGGAGCGGTGGGAGTCGCGCAAGCGGCGGCGGCGGACTCGCGGCTGGGCGGGACTCCCCGCGGACCCGGTCGGCTGTCCGCCGCGATTCCCGTCCGAGACGACGCTGACGGAGAGCAAGGCCATGCTCGGTCTGGACGCGGAGACGTACAGCCACGTGCGCCGTGAGTTCCAGCGCATCTGCGAGGCCGAGGGGCTGCTGCGCAAAACCGCGGCCGGCCAGGCTGCCTGGGACGAGGCCAAGGCCCGCCTGGTGCGCGAGACGCCGCACCTGCGCAGCGTCCTTGGGGATCCTGCAACAGGTGAGGCCCCGGATGCGAATGCCCAAGATGGCAATGGCTACAATGGGGCAGGGAGAGAAGGAGGTGGTGGGCCGAAGAAGCAGCGGGGATGCGAAAACAGGATGGCGCTGGCACTCGACATCATCTGCACGGACGTGACCAAACGCCTCCGCGCATCCGAAGGAACTGGACCGACAGGGCGGCGACCGACACTGGCTGAGGTCAAAAACACCCTCGGCGTCAACCCGGACCAGGCGCGATGTATGCGGCTTGTCTTGAACCGCATCCTGGCCGAGGAGCAGTTCACGACCATGCTCGAGGTCGGGAGCGAACGTTGGGAGGAGCTCAAGCGGCGGTGGCAGGATGAGTCTCCTGAGCTCCGCGAGGCCCTTCGGGTCTCGTCCCAGAAGGACACAGCGAGCGATGAACAGGACAAGACGGCCGAGGAGCAACGCAGACTCCGGACCGAGAAGCTGCGGGCGGCCGAATTCATGGCCAGGGACATTATGAAAAGGTTCAGAGATGACAGGTCCAGGCGGCGGAACAGGAAGGACAAGGGCAGCGCCAGCACCGAGACGCCGCCACTCTTGCACCAGCTGTCCATCGACGACGATGCGGCCATTCTCGAGCCGGGCATTGTGGGCACGGACATGGGCGACGGGCTCAACGGCAGCAGCGATGCTAACGGCTACGGGGCTGCTCTTTCCCTGATGGTTCCCAGCACGCCCGTGGCGCATTTACAGATGCAGCACATGGGGGTGGCGCTCCAGATGGCAACGCCGCCACAGCAGGTGCCAGTACAGGACCAGATGCCGCAGCAGATGCATCATGGGTCCTCACAGCACGGTCTAGATGACAGCACACCGGTCATGGTCGCTCCGGGAGGGCTGTCGTTGGACGCGCACATGGGCTCGTCGCTCCTGCTCGCGGCAGATGCGCAGGCAGCAGCCTTTGTGAGCCAGCAGCAACAGTACATGCAGGATCTGCAACATCACCAAGCGCCCGTGTTTGGCCAGCATGAACAGCACGAGCAGCAGCAGCAACAACAGCAACAACAGCAGCAGCATAATCTTCACCACCATCACCATCACCGTCTTCACCATCCTCAAGCTCATCACGAGCAACAGCGCCCAAGCATGGCCGTCTTTCTCCAGCTGCACCCGCGGTCGTCAATCATGGGCGACTTCCAGGAGCTCTGGGTGGCCACTATCGGCGGCGGCACCCCGTCGTCGTCATCGTCGCAGCCGGGCGGGTCGACGCTGCTGGAGGAGCTCAAGGCAGGGGCGGTGGAGAAGTTTGCGCCAGGGGTTGTGTGCGTCATGGTCGAGGGCCTGGTCAAGGACTCCAAGGTGATGGGCGACATGCCGCTCAAGATCAACGACGAGCGCGAGCTGGCCGCCTACCTGCAGCACGTGGACACGGTAGGCGGTGCGCCGAGGTTCAACGTGCTGCTTCAGTACGGTGTTGGATGAGGTAATATGTTTGTTCGATTGAGATTTGGATACCATGTACCAAATAAATGTATTCTTCCAGCTGGCGTCTACTTCAGGCAACTCCGAATCCCGAGTGTGGAAGCCAACGCTCGTAACGGGCAGCTCTTGCCGGCCCCGCCTGTCCGCCCGAGGAGCCGGGCCAGCAAGTAGCTGCCAATCCGGGAAGCTGTTTGGTCCATGCTGCCGATTGTTGGATTCAATTTTTCTGCGCCGCGAGCTGCAGCTGTGAGAATTACCAATGATTGATTGATGACCCGAATCCCTCGATTGGCGCTGTGTATCACCAGCCTGCTTAAGCCTCCAGCTTCCCCTCACTTTTCTCGCTCATGCGTCCCTAGTGCGCCCTGTCTCCTCATTGAGGTTCTTCCCTCGAATTCTGCTGTATAAATACCTGGTAGCTATCTGTCGCATATCCCCTACGTACCTACCACGTACCTACCCTGGTCTTATCCTGAGCCACGCTTCGCATTGGCCCTCCGACCCCGGACCTACACCCAGCAACTGCAGTGACCAGCCGCGACAATGGCGCAGCTCGCCGCAAAAGGGCACAAGGCCCTGGCCGCGAACGTGAGCGCCCGTCGCTGCTCAATCGCATTGGGCCGCGGGAGTAGCATAGCACACGCCCCCGTGTGCGCCCGCCTCTCGTCGACCGACAATGGCAAGCCGTCCTTCAAGGGCCAGATGATGCAGGGCATCACACAGCGCATGGCCAAGGAGAAAGCCGACAGAGAGCGCATGGAGCGGGAGCGCCAGACGAGCGCCCCTGCTCGCAACGCCGCCACCTCGTTTGGTCAGTCACTCACTGCTGACACACGCTCCAGGAAAAGAAAACAGCAAAAAGCTAACCCCATCGGCTTCAGTCATCCTCTTCGCCGCCGCGGTCGCCTACTACATGGGCACCAAGCTGCCCCGTGACCCCGACGCGGCCTCAACGGTGCCGCTCAGCGGGGCGCCGCAGTTCAGGCAGGTCAGCCAAGACGAGCTGCAGGCCGCCTGGGCGGACCTCGTAGCCATCGTGGGTAAGGAGAGCGTCGGCACCTCGGACTCGGTCCTCGACAGCCACTCGGGCTCGTCGTGGTCGTCGCACCCGCTCCAGCCCGAGGAGCGGCCCTTCTGCGTCGTGTGGCCGCACACGACGGACGAGGTCTCACGCATCATGAAGGTGCTGCACTCGCGCCGCATCCCCGTCACGGGCTACAGTGGCGGCACCTCGCTCGAGGGCCACTTCTCGCCGACGCGGGGCGGCGTCGTCGTCGACTTTGGCCGCATGGGCCGCGTCCTGACCATCAACAAGGCCGACCTCGACGCCACCGTGCAGCCGGGCCTGGGCTGGGAGGCCCTCAACGACGCCCTGGCCGAGCACGGGCTCTTCTTCCCTCCCGACCCGGGCCCGGGGGCCATGATCGGCGGCATGATCGGCACCGGCTGCAGCGGCACCAACGCGTACCGCTACGGCACCATGAAGGACTGGGTGCTCTCGCTAACGGTGGTGCTGGCCGACGGCACCGTCGTCAAGACGCGCCAGCGGCCGCGCAAGAGCTCGGCCGGCTACGACCTCACGCGCCTCTTCGTCGGCTCCGAGGGCACGCTGGGCCTGGTGACCGAGGCCACGCTGCGGCTAGCCGTCAAGCCCGCCTCGACCTCGGTCGCCGTCACCACCTTCCCCAGCGTCCGTCGCGCCGCCGACTGCGTGGCCGCCGTCGTGGGCGCCGGCATCCAGGTGGCGGCCGTCGAGATTCTGGACGACGCCCAGATGCGCTGCATCAACCAGGCCGGCATGACCACGCGCCAGTGGAAGGAGGCGCCCACGCTCTTCTTCAAGTTCGCCGGCACCCCGGCCGCCGTCAAGGAGCAGGTGGCGCTGGTCCAGACCATCGCCAAGGGCGCCGGCTCGACCAGCTTCGACTTTGCAAAGAACGCCGACGAGCAGGCGGAGCTGTGGAGCGCCCGCAAGGAGGCCCTCTGGAGCACGGCCGCCGTCAAGCAGGACGGCGACCACATCTGGACCAGCGACGTGGCCGTGCCCATCTCGCGCCTGCCCGACATCATCGAGGAGACCAAACGCGACATGAAGGAGAGCGGTTTGTTTGGCACCATTGTTGGGCACGTGGGGGACGGCAATTTTCACAGTCAGTTTTTTTTTCTGTCTCTCAGTATATGCTCATCGGACGCATACTAATAAGTAAAACCCAAACGACAGCTATCCTCGTGTACAACGATCAGCAAAGAAAAGCTGCCGTCGACTTTGAGCACAGGATGGTGAAGAGGGCGATCGAGATGGAGGGCACGGTGACTGTAAGAGCCTTGATTTTCCGTCTCTGATACAAATGTTCTCTAACCGAACTCTTCACCCATGCGACAGGGCGAGCACGGTGTCGGGCTGGTCAAGAGGGACTACCTTCCTCACGAGCTCGGCGATCCCGCCGTCGATCTGATGCGCAAGATGAAGCTGGCATTTGACCCGCTCTGCCTGCTCAACTGCGACAAGATCATCCGGATGCAGAAGCCCAAGGCGGGCGAGATTGGCGAGTGGTGACACGGTTAATATTAATATTACTTGCACTTGGCTCCTTTGGCACGTCTTCACGCTCAGCCATGAGGCACTTGCTATATCGGTACCTGTATAACAAGATGCAACATGGACTCTCTTGATAAACAAAGCAAGCTTGCCACAATACAAACAAGGCGAGCTTGTTCACTCCTCACAGTAGCTATCTAAAAGTGTATCCGTCCAAGGACTACGCACGGCCCCAAAGGCCATCCCATATGCAGATCCATGCCCTTCCCCTCAAGGTCGGATGGCGCACGGGGCCGCCTGGTTGCGCACAAGGCGGAGCCATACATCCTAGAGAGGGACCAGGCCAGGCCAGACTCTATGTGGCGAACGAACGACACGGCTAGTGGCGGGGACTACGCTGGCCGACTGCCACGGGCTACGGGATCACCCTTGGGGGAAAGTGCAGAGTCTATTTGCACCGCGCCGTGGGCTGTTCCGGAAAGAAGAGCGGCTGATCAGATTATGGATGCGCCATTGCGGTCTATCTCTTGTCAGTTTCCGCATTGGCCCGTACGTACCGTGCTATCGGTACAAGGATCGGAACGGGGAGAAATACCTGGGACTGGGTCGTCATGTTTTGTTGCGTATGTCGCTGGGCAGGCCGTTCGTTTGCCCAAGATGGAGAAGCGCGGGTCACGTGGTATGGGGACCGTCTGGACTCCTCTTTCTACCTACCTAGGTACGTCACTAGGTGGTTGGTTATCTTGGCAGTTGTGCCAAATGTTTGTGATGAACAGGGCGGGAGTGTGTGTGGGTTCGTGTGATGACGGCTATTCTTCTCCGATATTCGCCCTGCCCCGCCAAAAAAAAAAAAAAAAAAAAAAAAAAACCCAGCCGAGCTCCGCGGAACCCCCACACGCAGAATCGAGCCGCCGTGACGAAAGCTTTCATTGTGCATTCCCCGTGAAACCGTGCCGGGCTCCGTTCGAGGATGATGCTTGGAACCCGTACGTGCACAGCCCGAGCTCCCGTTATGCATGGCATTGCATTGCATAGCATACGGGAAACGGACGGACGGACGGACCTTGCCTTTGCATGACAGACAGACACAACAGCGGACGTGCGCCGCCGCGCGGGGCCCAACAGAATGCACCCGCGCGGCCTCGGCGTCGGGCGTCGGGCCATGTGACTGCCATGTTCCTACCATGTTCTCAACCACTGCCCACCAAGCACCCAGAACGTGGCATTCATGCCCTTGGTGGGTGGGCCAGGGG
>PYSS01000219.1:0-11093 GCA_003049465.1 Magnaporthiopsis rhizophila
ATTAAATTATTATATATAAATTAAGCTATAAAAAATAATTATACCCAGTTATTTTATTTATAATTAATAAAATAATATAAATATTATTTTATGGTTTAATTTGTTTGTTTTATTTGCTTATCTGTTTAAAAATAATAAATTATAAAAAAGGCATATTTTGCGCCCAGGCTTATTATAAATTATTTCCAAAATTTGCTGTTAAATAATTTATTTTGGTTTAAAATTATGCATTTTGGCATTCTGTATTTTGCAATTATATTTTGGATAAAAATATAGGTTAGGTTTATAATTTTTGCATTTTTTTTAAACAATAGGTATATAATATATTTGATAAATCGGTTAATTATTATTATAATATTATTATACTGAATATTTATAAAAGGTTTTTTTAATTTGGATAGCCCTATAATAAAATCCGCTGTAACTTTTTGCTATGCTTTGTTAAATATTGGCAAAAGTTGCAATAATTTATAAGGTTTATACCTGTTAGTTTTATTTTTTGCACAATTTTTGCAATTTTTAATTGCATTTTGTATTTTGGTATAAATTTTTGTAAATCCGTGGTGCTACCGGAACTTTTTCCAAATTTTAGCAATTTTTTGGTACTTATTAGCCATTTGGCTATAAATTTGCTGGATTTTTTCTGGGATCCAACTTTTTTGTTGGGTTATTTTGGCCAGTGCTTATTATACCGGAATTAGTGATCCGTTTAATCCTTTAGCCAAAATTATACATATTTTTGGTGGTATATTTATTTAATGGTTTGGGTAACGGTTCAAAACATTTGTTTGGCCATTTTTTAACCCTTTCCTAACCTTGATTCGAAAATTATAATTTTAAAAAAACTGGTTTTATTGGATTTATTTTTTATTTAGTATTTGGCTGGTGGTAAATTGTAACAGGTTTTTGTAATTAGTATATATTATAATTTGGTGGTTAGTTTTGCACAAATATACCTTTTATTTTTCCAAAACTTTGATAATAGCAAAAAGCTTTTTATTGTAAATTTGATAATTTAGTTCAGGTTTATTTAATTTTTGCAAAAAAAATGTGCAAAAATGCAGCTTTTTTTGCTTGTTTCGCTATTTTAGCTATTTTTTAATAGCAAAATTTGATATATTAATTTTGATTTTAAAGGGTTTTTTTGGGTTTGGTATTGCCAGTACCGGTATTTGGATAATAGCTTTTTTTAGCAAATCGAAAATTATTTATTTTTGTATCCCTTAATAAAATTGGGTATTATTTTTGGTAAAATCCGTAAATAATATCGCTTT
This sequence comes from Magnaporthiopsis rhizophila, assembly GCA_003049465.1. Classification (NCBI taxonomy): domain Eukaryota; kingdom Fungi; phylum Ascomycota; class Sordariomycetes; order Magnaporthales; family Magnaporthaceae; genus Magnaporthiopsis; species Magnaporthiopsis rhizophila. The sequence goes on from PYSS01000219.1 coordinate 1,275, forward strand.
TTTATTAAAATTTCGGATAAATTTTCGGTAAAAATTCAAAAACCCCAAAAAACCTTGTATTTTTTTTAATTATGATAAATACAAATTAATTTTTTACCGCCTGTATTTTTTTGGGTTTTATCCGTATTTTCCTTTATTTAATAATAAAACCGAGAAAAATTACCTTTAAAAAATGCCATATACATTTATCCGGATTAACCAAAAGTTTTGCACCCTGCAATTTTTGTAGCACTTTATATATATATTGCTTGTGCTTTTTTAGCATATTTAAAAAAATCAAAATATTATCCAGGTATGCAAAAGCAAAAATATCGAGATATTTTTATAATACATGATTAATTATTTGCTGGAATGTGGCTGGTATATTAATAAATTTAAAGGTTATTATTAATAATTTAAAAATTCCGAGCTTGGTTTAAAAAGCAGTTTTTTATTTGTTGCTTTTTTTAATTTTTAATAAGCCATAAGTTTTGCATAAATTTAGGGCTGTAAACCACCAATTTTTTCCGAGCTTATTTTTAAGCTTATTAATTAGGGATAAAAAATATTAATTTTTTATTATTTTTAATTTAACGGATAATAATCGATATATATCCGTTTTTTCCCGTTCTTTTTAAAAATAAATAAAATTTTATATCCCATAGGAAAATTAAAAGGTTTGATAAATTCTTTCCTAATTTTTTCTTTTAACTATTTTTGTAACAGCTTTTTTTGCCAAGGGTTTAATTAATACAGCTTTTGGTACTTAAATTATGCTTCCGGTTTAAGCTTAATTTTGTGATCAAATGGTTTATATTTTGATAATATTATTTCCAAATCCTTCTGGAACAATTTTTAATACTTGTAGTATTTTTTAGGAACATTTTTAAGTTTATTTTTAATAATTTCCTGCTTATTGGGCTTATTTGCATTTATATTTGTTAGTATTTCGGTTAATACGGTTTGCCAGGGCTAATTGTTATGTTTTGCTGCCGTTACGATTATCCTTTTTAACATTCGATTTTTATTATTCGGGGCCTGTAATTATTAGGCTTTTTTGCTGGTTAATAATAATTTTTTTTATTAAATTTGTTCAATAATCTAATTTATTAAAAGATTGTATTTTTTAAATTATAAAAAGCCTAAAATTAGGTTTTTTTTTCCTATATTTATAACGTTTAGGGTTATTTTGCAGGTTTTTTCCAAAAATTAAAATTTAAAATGGTTAGTTTTAGTATCGATCCTTTTTTTATTAAATGTAATTAGCTTTTATTTTATTATTATAAAATTATATGGCTTTTTTTTCTAATATATTGGAATATTATACCTTTTTATTATTTTTGGTAAAAAATATTTTTTTTGGGCTTTATAATCGATTATAATTTTTATTTTTTGCCTTTTCCAATATATTATTATCCTGATATATTTGTATTAATTATTAATCGTTGTTATTAAAGTTTTTATTGGTTATTATTATTTTATTTGTGCCTTTTTTTCGGATAAATTTTTTAATTTTTTGCTTAGGGTGCCCCTTTCCGGTCCCCGGTTGCCTTTATTAAACGAACAAACCTGTTTGTTTAGGCTTGCGCTTTTTTTTTTCATATAAACTTTGCATTCCGGTTTTCCGCATATCCAATATATAAAAATTCCTGCCATATATATTATAAAATATGCTAATAATAATTTAAAAATTGCTATAAAATTTTTATAATTTATTTTTGCTATTTACCACCTCGGAAACTGGTATTTTTATTATAAATATTGTACTAATTTTTTTTCCTTTTTTTGTAAAAAAAAATCGTGCTCCAGTTTTTTGGCCATATATTATTTATAATTATTATATAAGCATTTGGCCCAAAATAATTTATTATAATGGCCTGTTTCGGGATCTATATTTTTGTAATTTAATATGTATAATTGTGCTAATTGCTAATCCAGGTTCGGAATTTTTTCAAGCAGTGCCCTGTAATAAATAACCAATTAATTATTTTTTAACCAATCCAAAAGCTTTTTTTTATTATTTTGTACTGGTTTTTTATATATTAAATTACCGATAGGTTTGGGCTGGTCCTAAAATTATTAATTTATTTTTAAAAATTTAAATAAAATATACGCTTTTCGTACTTTTTTTTTGATTATAGGGGATTATTTCCCTATATCGATTAGTTATTAATCAAAATTTTGCTAAAATTTTTTAAAATTGACCATATATTATTTTTTGCTAGGTTTTTTATTATTAGGGCCTATTTTTGTAATTTTCCAAAATTTTATCAGGTTTAGCTTTTTTTTCTGGGCTTATAATAAATATATTTGGCCCAAAAATTATTCCATTTTTGTATTTATATTTGTATTTTCCTCGGGATTATTAACCAAAATATTTGATACGCTTTTATTTTGGGCTAATTTTTCGAGTTTTCTGTTTTATTTAGCAAATTTTTCTGTTATTGGCATATAATTGCTGCAATATTTAATTTCCTTAAATTTCCTCGAAATTTGAACCGCTGTATTATTTTTTTTTTCAAACGTTATAAAATTGGTAATAATATTAATTTTCCTTTTATTATTAACCCGGAATTGGCCAATTTGTTATATTATAGCAAATTATTGCTTAAAATAATACCCTGTAATATTTTTATCGGAATAATAAATTATACAATTTTTGTTAAAGTAATAAATTTAGCTAAATAATGCTCCAAAATATAAGTTTCTTTTTATTATTTATTATACTGCCCTAAATAAAATTGAAATTGTGGGTTTGTAACTTTTTGGTATATTTTTTCAGCAAAAAACAGCTATTTATTGGTTTTTTTGCAAATAATTTTTTTTAATATATCCTTTTTTTTTGCATTTAAAATATTTTCCGTTTTTTGGGTTTTTAAACCTAATATATTTTTATTTTTTTTGCTAATATATAATTTTAATACTAAAATTTATAAATCCAGAATATATACCGTAAACCGTAAATTATTGCTATTTTGTTTTTTTTTGGTTAGTTTTATTGCTTTATGTTACCGGTTTAATTTGTTGGGCTTTTTTTTTAAAATATTATTTGTACAGTTTATTGCTAATATAAACGGCTATAATAATATAATTAATAAAATTTTTAAATCGTTCCTGTTTAAATAATTTATTTTTCACATTATTTTTTAGCCTTTGATAAAATTGGATTATTTTGATATTTTTTATTTAATTAAATTTATTAACCAATTGCTAAAATTTGGAAATATAAATTAATGCAGGGCCTTTTTACCAAAGTTAAAGCAACTTTTTTTCGGCCACCCATTTTTTATTAACCTGTTCGAAAATTTTAGCAACTTTTTTTTTAAATTTTTCGAAATTGGCAAATACCAGCTTGGTTTTTTTTTTGGACTTATTGTGCCTTTTTAGGTAATCGGACCAAATAGGTTCGAACCAATCCTTAATTTTGCCATACAAGTGTATAATTATATAAGCAATTTTTTATTTTTCCCGCTAAAAATAATTTTAATAAAACAAAAAATACCCTTTGCATTTAATCAGGAACATTTTAATTTTGCCTTTTTTTTTATTATACTTGTTCGGCAAAAGGAATTTGTAAAATTTAATAGCAATATAAGGTTTGGTTTAAATTTTTTTAAATTTTTCGATTTTTGCAATAAATGCTTGTATGGCTGCCGAGGGGTTGTTATACAGCTTGCCGGCGATAATAATATTCTCGGGTTTTTTGCCTGCGATTAATATAATTGTTATTGCTCGTTATTTTTGGTAAATACTGAATAGGATCAGTTAAAATGTTACAAACGATTTTTTGCTTTTAGGGTAGGATATATTAAGAAAGGTATCGAGCAGTATGGTTTCCACAAGGTTGCTTTGTGCTGGGAACTGGGTAATAACAAAGGTTTCGATTGCTTACCTAAAGGGGTGCTTTGGAGCTATTTAGGTTAACTAATGCCGAAGCTTTAGTTAAAATTATTTAATACAGTAAAAAACCCTTTTTTATATACCCGTAGATTTTTATACCCTATTTGTGTTATATTTATAGCAAATATATCACTGTGCTATATCTGTTATATTTATAACAGATATATCACTGTGCTATGTTTGTTATGTTTATAACAGATATATCACTGTGCTTAGATAAGTATCTGATTATGTAATTTTTTACCCACCCTGGCCTTAATTATGCGACCCTTGGTTCCCTATAACTGCGGGGTAAAAGCACACCGCTGGGGGTTAGCCCCAGCCCTTCTGTCCCCTGCCAGCTATGGTTATAACATAGCCCTTACCTTATAACCCTTATACCGGTTAGGGTTAAATTATATAATTAATTTAAAGCTAGGGTATGTACCTGGTTTATCCTGCATTTTCTGTACATTTGGTTGGGGCATATAGTTAATTATACAGTGCACTTACCCTGCAAAAGTTATGCATGCAATTTATCTTGCAAAGGTGGGGCATATAACTTACCCTGTAAGGGTTATATATGCAACTTACCCTGTAAGCGTTATATATGCAGCCTGCGCTTGTAAGCCTAGCCTATAAGGGCTATTGCCCTGCAAATCACTTATTTTATAAGGGGTTAACACCTTACAAATCACTAACTTTACAGGGGTTGCAGGCCTATAAATCACCCGCCCTCCAAAGTGCTTTTGATTTGACTAAGTTAGATTTATCGGCCTAATACAGAGATAGTTTTGGTAGCCGTGGGTCGATTTTTTGCCAGCCTTATACAAAATAATTTATTAGGAATTAAGCTAGGGTATCGGAATACCCGCACGGTAAAATCCCGCGGTACTAATGTCGGAATGTATATAAGGGAATAAAATTGGCTGTTTTTCATTAAAATAATAAGCTTGTAACTATAATTTGCTTAGGGCCTTGCAGCATTAACTTTAGTGCTTTGTAGGGCCCAATCCAACTGAACGTGCGCCCGCCGTCCCTGTAATTAGCGCTTCACTTCCCTTGTGCACGTTATTGATTTTAACAGTTATTATAAACCTTGCCGTTTATAATAACGTTTTGATCGGTTTGGTTATGGTTGCTATAATTGCTTTTATTTGTTACCTTTGGTAAATGTTAAACAGGATCAATTAAAATGTTATAATTACAGGCCTTTTGCTTTTAAGGTAGGGTATTTAGGGGCGGTAATGAGCAGTACTAGGTTGTAAGGTTATTTCCTTTGTGTATATTATTAATTTTAATCAAGTTATAAGCCCGAAAAGATCCTGGGATTGGCGCGGCTGTGAAGGTTTATCGAGTATCCATGGGCATTGTATTCCAGCAATTGCAGAGGTTAACCAAGCCTTAAGCGTATTATTTTAAGGATTTTAAAAGGTTTGCTTTAATGTGAAATAAATTTTAAGGATTAACCCTGTGGCAGAAAATTGTAAGGAGCGATTAAAATCCAATATAGGAATAATTTTAGCGATTATTATAAAGCGTAAACCATTTAGGCCACATAAACGATCCGTTAAAATTTTTGTATTTTAAATTAGCAATTGCCCTATAATTGCAATGCTGCAAATAATTCTATAGGGGGGAAAATATACTAAACCTGCTATTAATTAAGTGCAATTTTTGCTGGAATTAATAGCTAAATAGGTGCGTATATTATTAATAGGTGCTAAAAGACGCTAATATTTAAAATTAAATGCAAGTGTTACAAAGCTTTACATTTGGCTTATTTACAAATATTATAGTATTTTGCGTGTAATTATGTAAGTATTATAATACTTTGCGTGCAATTTAATTGTGCAAATGTTATAATGCTTTATACAAACCCTTATAGCGCTATTAAGCGCTATATAAATACGAATCATACTATACTTATAGGGATAAATTTGCATAAATTGGTATGCAGCTTAATAAAAATATATCTTAATTAAGTTAGTTTATAACCTATTTTATACGTATAACTTTTACGGCAAACATATTAGAGCGGTTATGGTTACGGTTTGCTAATTTAACCGGTATTTATAATATTTTAATATTTAAAAGAATGCTAAATAGCTGTATTTTAGAAATTTTGCTAAAGTACATGGTATTGAAAAAACCTTTAACGTTTAAATAACGTTAAGGTTAATTAATAATAATTGTTAAGGTTATTTTGCAGTTTTTCTTACGAGTTGGTGGATTTTTTTAAGCGAAAAAAAAAGATTTGTAAGCCTTATAAAAGCTTTAAAAATTGGTAACTTTTAAGCCAGTTGCTAGCAATTGTTAGGTTGCAGCCTTTTTATGAATCGGTGGATTTTTCCAGGTGAAAAAAGATTTGCAAGCCTTTTAAAAACCTTAAAAATTGGTAACTTTTAGGTCAGTTGCAAACAATTATTAGGCGATAATTTTAGGTTTTAAAGGCTGGCAACCTTTAAGTTTATATGGGATATAAAAAGTGTAAGGTTTTTAAATATTAAAGTTTTTTTCGATATAACAAAGGGATTTAGTATAATAATAAATGATAATTTTGCTAAACAGGTGGTAAGGCAGGGGGTGGAAATTAATAATTCTACTAATAAAGTAAAGGGTTCGGATAAGCAAAACCAGCAGATTTTAAAGCTTTTAAAAAAGTTATAACCTAATTAAAAGGGTAAAATACTAGAAGATGCTAATTTTGCAGGTACTGCTTTTCTTATAAGGCTGGTTGAAAGCTTTAAAAATTTTGAAGAGGCTTTTGTGGCTTTTAAGGAAATTTGGGCCTTTATTAACCCCGCGATCAAAGAGATGTTCAAATTTATATACGCTTTTTCGGAGGCCCACAAATTGCAAAAGGCCCAAAATTACCAGGAATGGAGATATATATTAGTGATTTAATTTATTATTGTAAAGCTGTCAAATTTTTAGAAACTTCTATATTGGCAAATAGCATATTTTCAGGGGATTAGGCCATGATACTGTTATTATTGAAAAATAGCTGTAATACAGAAATTATTTATGTAATTATTTGGGAAACGTTACTTATAGCGGCCTTTAAAACTTTATAGGATAATTATTTGCTAATGCCTGATATTTAACGAGATGCGCTATATCAGGAGTTTTATTTATTGGATTTTAGCAACTTTAAAAAGTCGATTAGCGAATTTAACTTTTAATCTACCTTTTTTTGATAAGGTTTCGTAATTGCAGTATGGAAATTAGTATTATTAATATTAAAAATCAGTATTTTAAAGCTTTAAAAGGGTTTTTTCCCAATAAGCTGAAAGGTTTCAAAGTATTATTCGTAATGCTATTATTTTAAAGTAATTAACCAAAGGTATTAATTTATAATATTTAATGGCTGATTTGTTTGCTCAAATAAATAATCCTATTTTTATTGCAGCAAAACAAGCTGTTAGTTACAAGGTTTAGGGGCAAAAAAAGCTAAATAATAATCCTGGGGGCCTTAATTTAGAAAAGAATAAGGCTAATAAAAAGTGCAAAAGTGACCCTAAAAACCCTAAAAATAAGGCCAAAGGCCCAAAAGACCGTTTTAAAGATAAAAAACCTAAGGGTAAAAATTTAAGGATAAAAAGGAGAAAAATGGTGATAAATTTATTACGGTAAATTACGACCTTATTGTAAGTTATATTACCGAATTTGCCACAAAGCAAATTTTAAATACCAATTGTGCTGAAAATAACGGAACGGTTAATATGGGGGCGCTAAATACCGATATTTTTAGTGAATTATCCCAAGCGGAATCGGATTTAAAATCGAATAATAATAAGCCAGCAAATGCAGAAACCTATTGCGGTTATTATGGTTATGCTAAAAATAATATTAGGAACGTTAAAATTAGGGGTAAATCCCCTATTTTATATAATATTGGTAATACTGATCATATTTTTAACTTTGTAAAATTTTTTATAACGTACAGTAAAAACTGTAACGTTATTATCCGTACAGGGGGTGGCCTTATATATTTTGCAGGCGTTAGTACTATTAAATTATTTATTTAATATTTTAAAAAACCCGACAATTACAAGGAGGTAATGCTAAGCAAAGCGTTATATGTCCCTAATTTTAATATTAATATTATTAGTGGGTTATGCTATTATAGGGCTAAAAATGCCCTATTTAATTAAAAAATTTCAATGCTAATCGTTACTATTGGGGTATTTTAAATATAAATAACCACGGGTTTTTTCTAAAATATAAAAGCTATGCTTATTTTACTATCCGCCAGACCCAAAATAGGTATTATAGCTTTGTTAGCTTAGCACAATGGGTAATAATAAACCTAAAAAATATTTCTCCAGCCAACCCGGAGAAATATATTTGTTTTAATACCGATTCGGAAGAAAATATGGACGGTTTAAACAAATAACCCCCTAAAAGGAAAGTTATTTTAAACCGTAAGAAAAAATCGGTTATAGCTAATAATAAGCCTAAATTTAGTGCAAAAAGCCCCGGAAACTTCCGTATAATTAAGCCCTATAAGTTTGGCAAACCACTAAACAAATCCTTTGAAAAGCTTATTCCAAAGGATATTACTTTACCCAAAGGGGGGACTTCCCACGCAAAAGATCCGTTGCTAAAATTTTCCCAATAAGTAAGGTACAGGCGGCCCCTTTTGATATAACGCTTAAAAGCCTCCAAATACCAGCAAATGGCTGGGTAAATGCTAATAGCAATATAATAAAAGGGTGTAACAAAAAAAACGGTTTTAAAAGCGTTGTTTTAATATTGTTAATTAAAGCATTTAGGATTAATACTGTTTAAAAAAACCGCTAAAATTACGGACGGTTTTCCTAATTTTAATAAGCTTTAAAGGTTGCAATATATTATTTGTGCCAAAATTATAACGGTGTATAAAACCGGAAAAGGCCCGTTACCTTTCCTGAATAACATTTTGGATTTTTAAAAAGGGATATAATTGTATTATCCCTTATCCTGCATAATAAAAAGCTTGTAATATTAAATTAGCCCTGGTATTCGCAGAAAAAGAGCATAAAAAGGATAGGATACTTACGATAATTTTTTTGGGTATTCCAGGAAGCAGAGCAGGCAGTAATGAATTTTATTATTTTCCAATTTTGGGGGATATTATCCCCTTGTTATTTTCCTTTTTCCCAATTATCCAATTTGTTCGTGGATAATACCGAAAATTAATACGATGCACAGATTGTGCTAGTATTTTTTATTTTATTATTTTCCCCACCAGTGGAAATCCTTGCTTTTATGCAGGAAAAAAAACCAATATTATTTGCAAATTAATAATTAGATAATTTTGATATTGCCGATCCTACAGCTGCTAATATTTTTTTTCCGATTAATAACTAGATTAATCTTTTTTATTTACCCGAAATGCTTATGTACGGACGATAATTTTATTGCTAGGGTAAAAAAATTCCAGTTTACAAGTATTATACTATTTAAAAGGATTATAAAAATAGCACCAAGCATTTTTATATTATTAGAAATTGGTTTTGTAAATGCAACATTAAAAATCCGAGATATTTCGATATTGGAAGGTTTTATCCGAATATTAATCGGATACCGAACCTATTTGCGGCGTAAAAATACCTTCATAAATGAAAAGGGAAGTTTTGTTATATTAATAGGATAATAACCGAGCCCAAGGGCCTTTGCAAAAAAATTAAGGCAAATTTTTGGTTTTAGGCCGTAAAAATAACAGATTATAAAGCATTTTTTTGCTTTATTTAAAGCGATTCAACCACAAAATTTGATTTTTTATTATGGCAGTGTTAAGGCTTATACTAACGATATTTTCCGGATTTCTGTTTCAAATTATGTTAGTTTTAAAATGGACAAAATATAAGATTTTCCTATAAAAATCACTGAATAAATACAGAAAAATCTTTATAAAAAATAAGGTAAGCGAAATTGTTTTGCACTTTTTATTTGTTAGCTTTGGGGGCGGGGGGG
>PYSS01000219.1:11218-30969 GCA_003049465.1 Magnaporthiopsis rhizophila
GATTCCTGCAAATAAGGAACCTTTACCCCCTTTTTGCTCGCGCTCCGGGGCGCTAAACCCAGAAAAAGGTTTTAATTATATAATTAATAATTTTTATTAATAAAACGATCCAAATTATTATGTTTGTACGGTGCAATAAGGCTGTTCAAAATAATATAGGCTAAAAATTTGGGCCAATATAATTATATAAGTGGTTATTGGAATATTTTATTATTTAATAGCACCAAAAAATATTTGGTGATCGATAATATGCTTTTAAATAATAAAAATATGCTTAAATATTATAAATAAATGCTGGGATGCCAGAGTAATTTTTCGGTGACGAATAAGTATTTTAAAAAAAGTACATTTGAAAATTGGGGACTGTTTTGCATTTATTTAGCAGATAAAAAGGTATATAAGTATTATAATATGGATATATTTTGGCTGGAGGGGAATTATATGTTTATGCACGTAACAAAACCCTTATTTGTGGAAAATAAGGGGCAAGGCATATCAGATTCACAAATGGAAAAGTTGAAAATTTTCATAGTACAAATAAAAGAAAAAAACGATAATTTCTTATAATTAATCCTGTTGCCAATATAACGTGAAACTAATCCTTTGCACTTTTATAACAGGCAAAAAATGCTGTTCGGATCCTAAAATAATAATAAATGCCTTAAATGCAAAAAAGTTAGGTCGAAATGGCGATTTGCCAAACGTTGCAGCAAATATTTTTATTTTGGGCTAATGAAAATTTATATCCACCTTTATAAAAGCTTTAAACAAAAGCGCAAAATATAAATACCGTTTTATAATAAAAAATGGTATATAAAAAAAATATAAAAAAATATTATACCGAACCTTGTTATTTTTGCAATAATATAAATTATCCGCATTTATACCGTAATATTTAGCTTTATAAAATATTAAAACTTATAAGCTAATCGGCCAAAATTGTAATATATTGCGCACAGTAAAATGCTAAACCTAATTTAACAAAATATGCCGATAATACGTGCTATTAATAAAACGGAAAAAATAAAGTTAAATGTTCGAAAAAAAATATCCCCAATATTATTAATCCAAAAAAAAATGAAAATTGCCTTTTAAAGTACTAAATTTACCATTGGCTTTTTTAATAAAGGAAATTATTTTAATACTAGTATTAGTATTAAATATAATTTAGTAAGTTTTAAAGTTAAAAAAAAGGGATATATATAACAATACGCATATTACAAAAGCGCGATACATATATTTTTATTTAAGTTTTTGCACCTCGAAGGATTATTTTAAAAATGCCCCGATCAAAATTATAACAAAATTTAATAGCAGAAAAAACAAAGCTATAATTGGAGAATTTTGTATGGATTTGGATCAAAAAAGGCAAAAACCTATTACCAAAATTAATAAAATTGCCGCAAATGCTTTTTCTGATTACAATAATAACGGTTATTTTTGATATAAACTTATAAGCATTTTAACGGTTGCCAAAATATTAGCGATAACCTTTTCGGGATCTATAAACCATAATGGTAATAATGGCGTAAATATATAATTAAAAAGAAAAAGGGCAATATTTGCAAACAATGCTAATTTTCAAAATGATAAAAAAAATAATAATACCAAAGGTAATAACCAAATAATGGCGGCGGTAACCTGCAGGGGGGGGATTTTCGGGATTTATTTAAAAAAAAATGGATAATTATTTATAAGGGGATGCTATTGAAAAAAGGAGAAAAAAAAGGAAAAGGTAACAAAATAAAACGCCGAATATAATAATAATTATAAAAATTATATTTACAAATTTTAACAATATTGGTAACTGTATCGAGAATATTGGGCTATAAAACGGACTGTTCCGTACAAAACACGATTGGTATAAAAATAACAATATCAAATTGCTTATTTATACCGGTAATATGGATATATTTCGAAAAAGGATGGTTAACAAAACAAAAATAAATTATACAATCCTTTTTATAAAATAAGAAAAATACGAAAGCCATTTTAAAAATGCAAAATTAATAGGAAAAAATTTGTTGCAAAAGGAATGCAATTCGCAATTTATATAAATAAACAATAATTTTGCTTAGGATATTAATGCTAAACAATATTTTTATTTTAGCAACCTTAAGGTAATTAATAATATAATTAATAAGGCTATGCGCAAATTATATTTAATAATATTGCATTTGCGATAAAAGTGCTTGGTTTAAATAGATATAATTCATGTGTACAGACCGATTATAAATTATTACACGGTGGTGTCCCAAAATTAGGCCATTTTAAAACCGAGTATTGCAAAACACAAGAAAAAGATTTATTTTACCATATTTAAAACACCAGGATACCGCGTACCAGGGCTGTAATATTATTATTTATTAATTGAAAATTAAAATTCCAGTGGAATTTTCAGTTACCAAACAAGCAGGGCCTTACAGTTATAGCTGTAATTAATTTTTTTTAGGGCTTTAAAAGCAAATTATAAGCATTACTGTATTTTTTTTTATAAAGGTAAAAAAATAAATACAGCGCTAAAAGAATAATTAAAATGCAAAAGCACAATATTTAGCACATTAAATTCCTATAACCACGGCCAAAATGGCTTATTTAAATATTTTGTTAAGGTAATTATAGATAGGCTTAGGGCTATAATTAATGCGGCAGGCCTGCTGTATTACCTGTAATGCTTTATTTTTAGTGTAATAGTTAAATTAATAAATATTACACCGGTTATTAATAGGGAAACAACCCCTTTTTAAAAGTTTTACGACAAAATGGAACCCGGCCTTTGTTACAGGCCCGATTTGGGCTATTATAAAATTATTGGTACCCATGCGGAGGTTTTGATACCCCTAAAGCACAGGACCAAATCAAAAAAAAATTAGCTGTAAAAACAAAACCCGTTAAGCTTTTTGCAGCCCTAAATAAATCCACTATTTTTATATACGTATCCGCCTGTAGGGCTATATATAAAACCTTTATTATTAAGATATTAAAAGGGGTGCCTGTTAAAAATTTTGTTCCAAAGGGGGATATAATTTTAAAGGGGGATATAACTCCAAAGGGGGTAATTATTAAAAACCCCCCTAAAAAAGCGCTATTAGCGCCCCTATCCCAGATAAGGCCCCTGAAAGCAACTTTAAAAATAAAATGGAACGCGATTTTTAACATTATAAAAATTCTGCTGTACCAGACCCTAATTATAAGCTTCCCGAGCCTGTTACCCCAACTGTTCGGCCCTTTGAAAGGCTTATAGTTATAGCGCCTCCAACGCCTAAAATATAAAAAATAATAAATAAAATACTTATTTTACGGGATCTTTTAAAACCCCCAAATGCAATAAAAATTAACAAGATTATGCAGTATATATATTATAAAATAATTAAGGCTATTAAAAAAAAGCCTATTAAAAACGGTAAACCAAACTTTTATAAAAAGGCCTTAAAAACCGTTATAAAAAGGAATGGTTAACCGTTTTAAAGTTTAAATTTGAGCAATTTTTATGCGCTGGAACCTTTATATTTTTACCAAAGTTCAAACTGCCAAAAGGGCATAGGCTAATTATTTATCGACCGGTATTTAAGCTTAAAAGAAATAAAGAAAATCGCTTTATAAAATATGAAGCAAGATTAATAATTAAAGGTTTTTTGCAAATAAAAGGTTTGGATTATTTTGAAACTTTTGCTTTTATTAATATATCGCTTATATGGCGTATATTATTAATATTTTATTGCAGCCAAATATTAGAAAATAAAGCAAATCGATTTTATTAGGGCAGTTTTAACAACAACCTAATTATAAATATATACCTTAATATTTTAAAAGGTTTTTCGGATTGGTTAGTTACTGCAATTATTAAAATGAAATTATTAGCTAAATTTTTAAATTTTAAAACTTTTAAAAAATAGGTAATTTTGTTAAAAAGGCACTGTATGGTTTAAAATAAGGATTTATAAATAGCAAAATAAGCTAATATTTTTATTAAAAAGGAAAGATATAAATAGCTAATATTGATTTAGCGGTTTTTTTAATACTACCGATAATAATAAAACGAAAACGACCAAAAATTTTGTGTAATATTGCTATAAAAAATAACAAAAATTATCCAAACCATAACCTTTACCGCACTAATAATATTTCATTTAAGGGACGGATACGGCCTGGCCTACCCAAACTATTAATAAAAAAGGTTAATTAATAATCAGGCTTTAAAAAAAGGCATTTTTTTCAAAACTGGCGAAATTTGCAAACCTGTTGGATAAAAAGAAAATAACAGGCCTGCCATTTTACCGGACCAATTTAAACCATTATATTAAGCTAAAACTGAATTTATAAAAATATATACCGAATTTTGCCCATAACAAATTATATAATATGCCACAAAATTAACTAATTAATTTAAAAAAAAACAAATTATTAAATTTATGGATAAAAAATGGATATAGGCCAGCGTTTTACCAGTAATAATATTAGTATTAATAATAGTAAAAATCTGGAAAAGGATAATATTTATGCATGGATTATAAGGCCCTAAATAATCTTATTTAACACAATTATTATTATTTATTAATAAAAAAAACGTTACAAAACGTGGCCAAAATGCAATGGTTTATAAAAATAAATATACAGGCAGCTTTTTATAAAATTAGGATAAGAAAAGGCCAAAAGCATTTTATAACATTTATAATCCGATTTGGGCTATTTGAATGGCTCGTATACCTATTTAAATTTGCCGGGGCACCGGTAACATTTTAAAAATATATTAATAAAATACTGGCAAATATTTTGGGCAATTATATCACGGTATAGCTAAATAATATCCTGGTATATATATTAGGCATATGCCAAAACCATATAAATAAAGTTCGAATAATACTTTAATGTTTAAAAAATGCAATTTAAACCTGGACCTGGCCAAAAACGCTTTTGCAATAATAAAAATAAAATACCTGGGTTATATTATAAAAACCAGGGTTGGGGGGGATACAGGCTAATCCTAAAAAAATCCGGGCAATTTGCAAATAAAAAGTATCCTGAAAATTAAAAAAATTGCAAAAATTCCTGGGATTTACCAACTTTTACTGCAATTTTATTAACCAGTATTTCGAAAAAGCAGCGCCACTGGTAATTTTAACAAAAAAAATATTATTCAAATAAATACCAAAAATTAATGCGGTATTTATAATAATAAAATAAGCCTTCTTCCAAATCCCGGTCCTGGCGCAATAAAACCCAAACCTGGAAATATATATCGAAACAAACTATTTTGGAAAAATATTTAAAAAATGACTTTTTTAACAAGGCAAAAACGGGTTATAATTTTCGGTAATATTTTATTTAGCCAAATTAACAAAAATATAAAAATTACACTATTTATAATAAGGAACTATTAATAATAATAATATGTTTTAAAATATGGAAAATAAAGCTTAAAAATATACAAATTCCATTTTTTATCCTTATAAATTATAAAATATTAAAATATTTCCTAAAGCCCCGAATTATAACCGAAAAACAGGCAAAATAAGCGAAAATATTATTACTGTTTAATTATAATTTATAATATAGGCCAAAAAAATACTATTATTCCAAATGCATTTTTTAGGCGGGAATAAAATAAATTAGCCTTTATCCGGAAAATTACCCTTTTTAACCTAAGAATATTATATACAAAAATAATAATTTTGGGGAACCAAAATAAGGAACCTAAAAATAATATGCCAAAAGTATAAGCAAATTTGGAAAATATTTTAATGGGGGGCAAATTGAAAAAAAATAACAATTAAATAATATTCAGATAAAAAACCAGCTGTTCGAAAGCCACAAACTGGCAATATTATAAAAAATGGCATTTAAAAATGATAAAATATATTATTATAAATGCCGGGCAATAAAAAAAATATAAGACGGTTTTTCCCAAAAGCTGAAATAAAAATACAGATTGCAAACTATTTTTTATCGGCAAACAAAGCGTTTTAATTTAAAAACCGGTTATAATTTTCAAATTAAAAGCTTTTAATTGTGGCTATATTGCAAAAAAATATACGTATTACTAATAATAAAATATATAGAAAAAAATAACATTTATAAAATTTTGCAGCACAATTATTATTAGGATAATATGGCCAAAAATACAGCCCGATTTGTGCAAAATCATAATATATATTGCAAATTATAACCATTCCGGTAATACAAACAGGGTTTATTATAACCCTTGCTGGTTCCGGATTAGTTTTAAAAACAAATATTAATAAATTTTATAACCGGCCTTTTAATATTTAAAAATAAGGCGCTAATATATTTAATAATGATTATTAATAAAATATTGAAATATATGCAATTAAAAATTATAACGTTTATAATATTCGAGATATATACCGCACATTTTAAAAAATGCTAATGGCAGTTTTATAGTTTTTTTAAAAAAAAATTATTAATAACTGCGGATTGGATTGAATAAAAAGCTTTTAAACAAAACTGTACTGCTTAATCGGTATAAAATAACTGTTATTTATTTTTTTTACCAATAAACGAATAGCGGTACAAAAAAAAACCAAAAAATATAATATTATACGCGGTGTACAATTATATTTGTTTAAAAAAATTGGCCAAAATATATAATTACCTGTTAATTGGTAATCAATAATAGGAATTTATCCATAATAGGCTATAATTTAAATAAATTATTGCTAAAATATAATATTAACCTGGTTTTAAAAAAAGAAAAACCAAAAAAATACCCCCCAAAAGCAAAAAAGGGCCAAATTTATAGCACATTTAAAAAAAATATTAGCTTGGCAAAAATAATAATAATATTTATATAATAATGGCAAAAATCCAACATAAATAAATTTTGTAAACCAGCAGAATAGTATAAGGTTGGAAATAAAATATAATTATTTGTGAAAAATATTAAAATAAACAGGTTTAATAAAAAACGAATTGGATTGCTAATAAGTATAAAATGGTAATAATTCCCTCCTTATTTATACCTATTTTAAATATACCAAAAGGGATACATTTTATATTCCATATTAAGCTTATAAAATAAGCAGTTATTAATTTGTTACCCTTATAAATAAAAATAAATATAAAACCAAAACCGGAGCTAATTTTTTCGAAAAGGATAAAAAAATATACCTGGAATAGGAAATGAAAAGATCCTTTGCGCCAAAAATAATAAAGGCAGGGCCAAAAAAAGCGGCCCAAAGCGCCAGATTCTTATTAAATGGGTAAAATATAATACTGTTACATAAAAACCTTTAAAAAAGCTAATAAAAATAAAAGCACTGGATAAGTTCAAATATAATAAAGCAGTACCAAAACAAATAATAATCCGAAAGTATTACAAATATATAGCATATAAAAAACAACAGGCAAAAAAGGGCCGCACCGGTTTATAATAAAATTCGATTAATTATCTAATAATAAATATACCGGCCATTTAAAAAAATAAAAAAAAAACAAAAAAAAAACAGGAGATAAAAAAACGGGCAAAGATGGACCGGAACCAAAGGATATTTTATTTTATATAAGTATTATTATAAAAATTATCCTAATTAATAGGGCCGCAGCAGTTGTACGAAAACGGGGTATCTTTGGGGCGGTAACCGGGCGCGCGCGGATAAGCCTTATCCCAGCGCGCAAAAAAATGCAAAAAATTACGCATATTTAAAATATTGCCGGATTTAAGGTAATAATGGTCAAAAACCTGGGCAAAAATAATTAAAATATTTCCGATTTGCTGCTGGATTTGCTGTATAAACAAATTAAAAATGCTATAATACCAAAATATTTTATTATAATAATACTGGGCGTATTATTATAATAATTATTTAATTATTAATATAGCAAAAAAAAACTTACTTTTATTATAACCAGGATATAACCAAAAGTATTAAATTATTTAATTGTTTTATTAATATAACCGCCCCGAAACAAAATTAATAGTATAATCCCGAAAACAAAAGCAGAATTAAAATCGAAAGCGGCAAAATTGTGACCCGCAGCAGCAAAAAAACCGAAAAAAAATACACCTATTATTAACATATTTTATTAAGTTATGCTTATTAATATTGGTAAAGCTTATAAAATATCTGGATAAATATAGCATTTTTCCGGCCAGTACCAAAATTATTATCGGTGCTGCACTTAATAAATACCAAGAAAATAATAATATGCTTTTTATTGGCCATAATAAACTTAAGCACCTTATTAGCGCAACAAAATTAAAGGCTAATAATATAAAATATATTAAAATATTTGCATATTATTTTATTTTTATAACAAATATTATACATTACAATTGTGCAAAAAATAATATAATTGCAAATTTTAATTAATTTATAAACCTGTTATTTACGGTTAGCAAAAAACAAAAACCCGAAATAATATTAACCCCATTTACAATTATGCACCAAATATATAAAATTAGCAAAAATTGCAGCACTGCAGCATTTTTATCGTTAAAATTATTTTCGACCTTAAAATTGCCGGTTAAGTGCCGGGTTTTAAAAAAAAAGGATTTTTACCAAAACCTTCTGAAAAAGGCGAAAAAGCTCCGGCAGCAACAGCCATATTACGATTAAAATTTAAAATAAGGCAAATTAAATAATTATAAGGAAAAGGAGGAGTGCTGTAAAAAAATAGGATAAAAAAATCGAAAATATAAATAAAAAAATAAGCGGAAAGGGAAAAGAAAGAATTGAAAAAAAAAGCAAATAAAAGGAAAAAAACAATATAAAACCTGTCCGGTAATGCAAAAATCCCGCACAAATTATAAAAGCAAAATATAAAAAATAATACCAATAATTTATAAAGCAAAAACGGAAAAAAGGGTAATAACTCCACCAAGGGCAAATTGAGGGCAAATTAACAAAAGGAAAAATGCAAAAATAAACCCGATTAAAAACCCGCAAATAACCAACACGGTCCCCAAAAAAGCATAACAAATAAAGCTATTATAACTAAGCCCGGCCGAAAAAAAAGGACGCACGGCGAAAAAAAGGGCTATATTACGGATCCGTGCTGAGCACGGATTATATAACCCAAGGGATGCTCCCTAAGCCAGAACTTTTGTATATAGGGATCGTTTTGAGCCCTTTAAGGGCAAGGCCCGATTTTACCCTTTTCCTTCTTATTTTGTAAAATAATACCATTTTGGCACCCACCAAACGACCCTTTTGTGGCCTGACCTATCGCAAATTATGCAAAGCACCTATTTTGCAAAGGTTGTGCATATAACCTACCCTGTAAGGGTTGTGCATGCAGCCTATGCTTGCAAGCCTAGCTTATAAGGGCCACTGCCTTACAAGTCATTTATTTTGTAAGGAGTTAGCGCCCTACAAATCACTGATTTTACAGGGGTTGCAGGCTTACAAATTACCCGCCCTTTAAATTGCTTTCGATTTAATTAAGTCAAATTTATCGGCCTAATGCGGAGATGGCTTTGGTGGCCGTGGGTCGATTTTTTGCCAGCCCTATACAAAATAATTTATCGGGAATTGGGTTAAGGCACCGGAACGCCCGCACGGTAAAATTTTGCGGTATTAATATCGGAAAGTATATAAAAGAATAAAGTTGGCAGCCCCTTACTAAAATAACAAGCCTGTAACCATAATTTGCTTAGGGCCCTGCAGCACTAACTTTAGTACTTTGCAGGGCCCAATCCAACTGACCGTGCGCCCGCCGTCCCCGTAATTAGCGCTTCATTTCCCGTATGCACGCTATTAATTTTAATAAATACTATGGATTCATTAAAACCCAGACTATAATTTAAAAAGCAGTAAAGGATTATAAAAGCTACGCTAAAAATAAGGCCAGTAAATATAAACCTTATGGATTATTTTAACCTTTACTAATACCCAATAAGCTATGGTAAAAAATTATGATGGATTTTATAATTAAACTCCCTAAATCGAAAAAGCCCCTAATAAATATCCAATACGATAATATTTTAATAATGGTATATATATTTACCAAATACACCCTATTTTAACCCTATAAAAAATAATAGTGTTATAAAATTAGCATATATTTTTATCCGGAATATAATTGCAAAATATGGAATGCCTGATAAACTAATTACGGATTAAAATAAGCTATTTATTAGCAAATTTTGGAAAGCCTTAATAGCCAAACTTGAAACAAAATATGTATTATTAATAACTTATTATCCCAAAATAAATAAGCAATTAAAATGAATAAACCAAATTATAAAATAATATTTATATTATTATATTAATTATAAATAAAATAATTGGTATAATTATTTTTTTTAGTTTAATTTGCTGATAATAATTCTGTATATAAAGGCACAGGAGTTATACCATTTTTTGCAAATTACAGGTTTATGTTTATGGCATATAACAAACCTAAAGTAAAAAAAGTGCCTTAATAACGGAAATATAAATTACCGAAATAATTAAATTATATACGTATTTATAAAAAAAGCTTGAAAAATTACGGAAATATATATCCACCCAAACAAATAAAAAAAAGCTTAAGGAACCAACCTTTAAAAAGGGGGATAATATTTATCTTTTACAGTGCAATATCAAAATAAAACGGCCAAGTAATAAGCTGGATTATAAAAAATTTGGACCATTTAGGGTTAAAAAATAATTTCGGCAATTAATTATGAATTTTAATTATTGCCAATTATAAAAGTTTATTTTATTTTTTATAGTTCCCTATTAAAGCCGGTATTACCTAATTTCAAAATCACGAAATTAAGAAAAATTAACCCAAATGTTACGACCGCGCTACGCCCGGGGAAACAGGAGGGCTGGGGCTAACGCCCAGTGCTGCGCCTTAACCCCGCGGTGGGGTAGCACGGTAGGTCACATAACTACAGGAAGGATCTTTGGATTTATTAGCAAGAATAACAGATCCACAAATCCAAAAAAAAATCTTTGGATTTATTGGCAAAAATAACAGATCCATAAATCCACGGAATTTTAGTAAAAAAGCATCCAATTATAAAAAGAATGGGCTTCCCAGGTACTAAGGTAATTTTAACTGAGGCCTTGGTATTAATTAACCTAAACTAGCTCCAAAGCATCCCTTTAGGCAAATAATAACAGATAATGTTTTTACCAACCCCAAATCTTATTGCAAAGCAACCTTGCAATATTAATACTGCTTAACACCGCCTTTAAATATCCTACCCTAAAAATAAAAGGTTTATGATTGTAATATTTTGACTGATTCTGTTCAGCATTTACCGGAGGTATAAGCAATAAATAATTATATCGATCGCAGCTAAAAAAATCGAAATTATTATTATCGATAATAAAAATTACGATAATTTTGCCATTATTTTGAAAATTTTTATCGAAAAATTCGAAAAATTTAAAAAATAGCCCAAAATTATTCCTATTTATAAATTCCCCATCCCGGATAAATATAATAAGAAGGAAAACAAATTTAAAATTTTCCTTACGAAATGCAAAAATTATTTTAAATTTTACTAGGATAATTTTCAAACCGATTACTAGAAAATGGCTTATACTGCTATTTGCTTGAATAGTAAAATTAAGGATTGGTTCGAGCCTATATAGGCCGATTATTTTAAAAAAAACAACAAATTAAGCAAATTTACCAAACTAATATTTGCGGATTTCGATAAGTTCGGCGAAAAAATTGCCAAAATTTTCGGGCAGGTGGATAAAAAACAAATGGCCGAAAAAAAGTTATTTTAGCTGCGCCAAAAAGGACCAATATTCACCTATACCGCCAAATTCCAGCAATTTATTAATAAATTTAACTGGACGGAAAATACCAAAATATTTCAATTTTATCAAAAATTAAGGGATAATATTAAAAGTAAATTAGCTAAAAAAAAGGCCCAAGGATTTTGTTAATTATATTATTAAAAATATTTATATTAGCAATTAATTATATAAACGATACCTGGAAAAAAAGGTTTAATAATTCCAATTAATGCAATAAAATAATAAGGCAAACCAAAAAAAAGCCAAATAATAATAATTTGTTACGTATAAAATACATTTGGAATTTATGGATTTATTTGCAAGGGCTATATACCCTTAATAGCAAAAAAAATAGCACAAAAAACAGAAGCATATCAAATAGCAAAATGCCAAAAATAAAGGATATTTTAAATACGGATAATAAGGATATATTAAAAAGGATTACCCTTAAAAGCAGTTTGCAATTATCCGATATACAAACCAAAAAAAGCCTTATATTCAAAAATTTTATTTAGCTAAGTTTATTATTTTAACAACGGGTGCCTTATATATAAATCAGATAAGAATAGGTTAGGTTGGTATTTTTAGCAACAATTAACCGCTACCCAACAAATCGGCAAATTGAATAAAGTACTTATAATATCCGAACTTAAAAAATTAAAAAAGCAAAAAATGTTAAAAACCACCGATATATTTATTAATAATAATACTAAAGTTTTACAAAAAAACGGCGGGCTATCCAGCAAGCCCTAGCAATATTTAAGGATTTATTAACGCAAAAAAAAAATATCGGATATTTCGGTCGGAAATAAAAAAAAAACCTTAATAATAAGCCATTTGGATAAATATACCTAACCAAAAGGCCGGAAATCGAGGATTTCAAACTAGGCAGGTTTTGGGGATTTGCAAAAAAAAATCCCAAAAAGTATAAAAAGCAAAGCACAAAAATAATAAACAAAAGAAAAACGTATGCCACGCTTAATAATAAAGGTAAAATATTCCACCAAAAAGTTTACACTTATACCCATAAAATACCGGTATATTTATTATTCGAAATATAGCCCAATAATCCGGAAAAATCTGGAAATTGCAAATTATACTGCAAAATGCCCGCAATAAAAAATAATAATAAGCGTTTAAATTAGGGCCGAAATAATTAAATTATTATTTTTTACGGAAAAAATATATACCAAGCACAGTATTAAAAAAACGATCCATTTTTATACCAGCAAAATTATATAATTAATAAAGATTATAAAAATGTGGCGGTGGATAGCCCGGGGCACGCAGGGATTTTTTGGGCAAAATATTTATATTATACTTATAATAATTATTTGCCTAAAAAGTTAAAAAATAATTAATTTCCTGTAAAAAACGGCAAAAAATTCCAAAACCTGCCAAAACAGGAATAGCAGCTGCCAAAATAGCAAATCGTATCACGAAACTGTATCAAAAAATAATAATATTTGCCCCAGTACCTTATTATTTTATAATATATATAGCAGGGTTATTGTTATATTATATTTATAAAAAGCCAAAATATAAATGCTATACCGAAAAAAAAGCCAGAAATTAATAAACAGGACAGTTTTATCCCAATTATTAGTATAAGCTAAAAAATTAAAATATCCTACCAAAATAAGGGCTTGGTATAAACAAAAAAAATAAATCAAAAAAATCCTAATAAAAATTATAGCAAATTATTTATTTTATATCAGGAAAATAATTAAATAGCAAAAATAATAATTAATAATAATAATCGATTGCAAATTTAACAAAAATTATATTATATTAAAAACGGTAATAAAGTAAGGTATACCAATATATCGAAAATAATAGCCATACAGTTTTGAAACCGTGGAAAAAAAACCAATTATTTATAATAGTAAAATAATTGATTCGGAAATAAATCGATTCAGGTTCGAAATTTCGGGGAAAATTTGCAAGGTTACCCTGGATATTATAAATATAAAAGAAAAAAAATTTAATTTTAAATCTTCCCTGGTTTAAAAAATTTAATCCCCTAATAAATTGGGTTTCGAAAAAAATTTAATGGAGGAAATTATTATCGGAAAACAAAAAAGCCTAATAATTATAGGCCCCGAACTATAAAAAATAAAAGCCAAACAGGGTTATTATAATAATAGCAAAATTTGGCAATTAACCCTAACAAATTATACCGATAAATTTGTATTTATTAGGCAATATTAGCCTTAATAGCAAAAAATCCTAAAAATAAAAAATAAGTTATAAAAAAAATATAACCAAAATTATAACCTAAAAAAAGGTATAACCAAAAATAATAACCAAAAAATGGAAATAATAAAAAATTTTAACCAAAATTATAATTAGCTTAATAAATAAATATATTAATACCTAAAAAATGGTTTTGAAAAATACCATCGATATTAAAGGCTATTCCAAAAAAGTTTAAAAATAAGGTTTTTGGAATATAAACCGTTTAATTACAAAATTAAGCTTAAACCAAAAATATAATTTAATTACCAAAAATTGTACCGGTTAAACCCCAAATAGCAAAAGTTATTACAAAAATAATTTGCGAAAAACCTGGAACAAAGCATTATCCAATTTTTGGATTTTTTTATAGGATATAAAATATTATTTATCTTTAAAAAAAATGGAAAAAAACGGATATATATCGATTATTATTTGCTAAATAAGGCTATAATAAAGGATCGATATTTTTTACCTTTTATTAATAAATTACAAAATAAGCTTAACAAAGCTAAATAATTTACAGTTTTAAATTTACGCAAAATATATAGCCTATTAAAGATTAAAAAAAGCAACAAATGGAAAACTGCCTTTCGAATCCGGCTAAAAATATATAAATTATTAATAATAATTTTTAAATTTATTAATATACCAGTTATATTTTAATAAATAATTAATTATATATTACAAAAATATTTGGATATTTATATATTTATTTACCTAAATAATATTTTAATTTTTTCAAAAATACTGGAAAAATATAAAAAATATATATATAAAATTTTACGGAAATTACAAAATATAAAGCTTTTAATTAAGCCCGAAAAATATGCGTGGCATATACAGGAAATGGTTTTTTTAAAATATATAATTATGCCGGGTTAAGTGCGGATAAAACCAAAATAAATACAGGTAATAAAAAAATAGCCCAAACCGATTAATATTAAAAAGTACAAAATTTTTTGGGTTTTTTGAACTTTTATTAATAATTTATCCGAAATTTTAGCAAAATGGCGCTTTTATTTACAAATTTTACCAAAAATAACCATTAATTTTATTGGGGGATATAAAAATAAAAAATATTTAATTTGCTAAAAAAAACCGTAATATAAAAATTTATATTAATTTTACCAAATTTAAATAAATTTTTCAAGGTTAAAATTAATGCATTAAATTTTGCGATTAAAGCCCAATTTAATTAACAAAATAATAATAAAAAGCTGCATTTTTGTACTTTTTATTATATAAATTTAATAAACCAGAATTAAATTATCCGATTTATAATAAAAAATTTATAATTATTATTCGAGCATTGGAAAAATGAAAAATATATTTATGCTAAACAAATTACCAAATTATAATCCATATAAATTATAAAAACCTGGCATATTTTACCACCTGCTAAATATTAAACAAATAATAAATCCGGTAAAATTAATTTTTTTAGGATTATAATTTTAGGATTAAGTATAAAAAAGGATCGGAAAACAGATAAATAAATGCTTTAAGCCGCTAACCGGATTATAAAAACAAAATACCGCTAAAAATGCACATAATTTTAGCACAAAAACTAAACAAATTTTTAATCCTAATATAATAAATGCTAGCAAAAATTACGCTTTAAAAAAAATAAATCCTTAAAAAAATCCAATAAATTTATAGTTAAATGGTTTATAAATACCAAAAAATAACCAAAATTTGGAAAAAATTACGATAATATTATGGGTTTATCAAAACCCGGGTTACAGTTCAGAAAATAATTAAAAATTGCAAAAATTGCGCCAAAAATAAGGCTAATAAGCATAAACCTTATAAGTTATTTTAACCTTTACCAATATTTAGCTAGGTATAGCAAAAAATCACGATAAATTTTGTAATTAAGCTTTTTAAATCCAAAAAACCCTTAATAAATATCCAGTATAATAATATTTTAATAATGGTAAATAAGCTTACCAAATATGCCTTATTTTTATTTTATAAAAAAAATAGCAATATTATAAAACTGGTATACATTTTTATCAGAAATATAATTTTAAAGCATAAAATGCCCAATAAACTAATCACGGATCAAAATAAACTATTTATAAGCAAATTTTAAAAGGCCCTAACGGCTAAATTTGGAGCAAAATATGCATTATTAATAATTTATTATCCCAAAATAAATAAACAAACAAAACAAATAAATCAAATTATAAAATAATATTTATATTATTATATTAATTATAAACAAACTAATTAGGTATAATTATTTTTTTATAACCCAGTTTGCTTATAATAATTCGGTATATAAAAGTATAAAAATTACCCCGTTTTTTGCAAATTATAAATTTATACCTATAATATATAAAAAATCCAAAACAAAAAAAAGTGCTCCAGTAACAAAAATACAAATTACCAAAATAACCAAATTATACAAACATTTGCAAAAAAAGCTCGAAAAGTTTTCAAAATATATATCCACCCAAATAAATAAAAAAAAGCTTAAAAAACCAACCTTTAAAAAAAAAATAACATTTATCTTTTGCATTATAATATTAAAATAAAACGGCCAAATAATAAATTGAATTATAAAAAATTCGAACCGTTCAGGGTTAGGAAAATAATTTTACCAGTTAATTATAAATTTTAATTATTACCAACCATAAAAATTTATTTTATTTTTTACATTTTTTTTATTAAAATAAGCATTACCTGGTTCGGAAAGCATAAAATTAATAAAAATTGATCCAAATTAAAAATGGAAAATCGAAAAAATCCTTAATAATAAAATATATTATTACAAACAGTAATAATTGGTTAAATAAGCAGGATATAAATATAAATATAATATATAAAAAAAAAACGAACTTTAAAAATTGCCAAAAAATTTTACAAAAATATTAGCAAAAATAATTATAAAAAGGTTAATAAAAAAAAAAGCGCGCTAAACAAGCAAAAAAGCGTGAATTTTTCCGCTTATTTAATTAGGTTATACTAAAAATTAAACCCAAAACTTTTCGATAAAAATCCAAATATATTACTATTATGCTATACAATTTAAAAAAATTATTAAAAACCTAACAAATTTATTAGGTTAAAAAAGGGCAAAAAGGTTAAAATTAAAATTAACCCCAAACCTGCCCCAATTAAAGGATAAAAAAGCAAAATCAGGAGCAAACAAATTAAAAAAAGCGGCAGGGGTACCCGTTTACGCAATTTTTTTCCGCTTAATACATTTCAATTTTTTTATACTGTTAATTTCACAAAATAAAGCACAAAATTTTCTTTTTAGCCAAAAATCTTTTTATTTTTAAAAAAACTTAAACCGATTATAAAAAGCGCAATGCTTTTTTTTTACCCGATCGTTAAAAATTTAACGCTTTTTTTTAATAACCCTAACCTTGGCCTTTATTTATTAATATTAATAGCTTATGGTACGGAATTGTGCCAAGGAAAATTCAAAAATGTTGCATCCAAAACAGTTAATACAAAAATATTTTATATAACAAAACGAGTTTTAGGGAGCAGCAAAATATTTTTCCTGTTTAAAAATCTCGTAATAATAAAAACAAAAAAGTATCGTAATAAAAAATGCAAAAACCAAAGCAAGCAGGTTTTTGCGCTGAAGGATTTTTTTCGCAAAGGGGTATTTTTGTACCCGACCAAATATTTTATCAGGGCCAGGATGGGTAAAAAAAAAAAAAAAAAAAACTTACCAACTGATAAAAAGGGAAAAAGGGGTGTAATTATGGCCAAAAGGATTTGGCCTTAAAAAGGGAACCTGGTGTTACGATCGCGCTACGCCCGGGAAAATAAAAGGGCTGGGGCTAACGCCCAATGCTGCGCCTTAACCCCGCAATGGGGTAGCATGGTAAATTATATAACCATAAAAAGAATTTTTGGATTTGTTAGCAAAAATAACAGATCCATAAATCCAAAAAAGGATTTTTGGATTTGTTAGCAAAAATAATAGATTTACAAATCTACGAAACTTTAGTAAAGAAATATCCAATTATAAAAAGGATGGGTTTCCCAGGTATTAAGGTAATTTTAACTGAGGCCTCGGTATTAATTAACCTAAGTTAGCTCCAAAATATTCCTTTGGGCAAGCAATAACAGATAACGTTCTTACCAACCCCAGACCTTATTGCAAGGCGACTTTGTAATACCAGTACTGTTTAACACCGCCCCTAGGTGCCCTACCCTAGAAGCAGAAGGCCTGTGATTGTAACACCAGATTAAAAATGGAAAATCAAAAAAAAATCCTCGATAATAAGGTATATTACTGGAGATAATAGTGAAATGGGCACGATAAGGTTATAAATATAATATATGGGGAAAAAACGAATTTTCGGAATTGCTAGAAAGCTTTATAAAGTATTAGCAAAAATATTTATAAAGAATTTAGGTAAGCAAAAAGAAAAAATAATATAACCGATACTCTTTATAGATTGGCAATAAAAAGAACCGGTTATATAAAGTTATATTGGGAATCGAACCTAAAAATTCCCGTTTAAAAAATAAATGTGCTATTATTACGCTATATAATTAAAGGAAATTATTAGGAAGATAATAACCAACCCGGTGGAAAAAAAGCAAATAAATCCAGGTCCGGGTTAATCGAAGGATTAGCCCAGTTCGAAAGCAATAAGGGGAATTCGGGGGGTGGGAAATTAAAAAAGGCCGGAGTCTAAATAGCTGCCTTTTTGGCCTTCTCCTATTTAACACTTTCCAGCTCCTTAATACTGTTAATATTACGAAAAAAAGCACGAAATTTTTTTTCCAACCAAAAGTCCTTTTATTTTCGCAAATATTCAAAATGGTTATAAAAGCACGATGCTTTTTTCCACCCGGTTATTAAATATGCAATATTCCTTTTTTATAGCCCTAATCTCGGCTTTTATTTATTGGTATTAATAATTAATGGTTCAAAATTGCGTAAAAAAAAACTAAAAATATTATATCCAGAACGGTTAATACGGAAATATTTAATATAACAAGATAACTTTTAGGAAACAGCAAAATATTCCTCCTGTTTAAAGATTTTATAATAATAAAAATAAAAAAGTATCGTAATAAAAAATAAAAGAACCAAAGCAAGCAAATCCTTATATTAAAGGGCTTTTTTTATAAAAGGGCATTTTTATATCCAACCAGATATTTTGTTGGAACCAGAAGGGGATAAGGGGGAAAATAAAAATTTACCGGTTAAAGATGCAGGTATAACCAAAGGGATTTGGTTTAAAAGAGGGGATCTGGTGTTATGACCCTATTATGCCCGGAGGGGATAGGAGGGCTGGGGCTAACCCCCAGCGGTATGCTTTTACCCTATAGCGGGGGAGTGTGGCAGGTTATATAATATTAGCAGGATTTTTAGATTTATCTGCAAAAATAATAAATCCACAGATCTAGGAGGGATCTCTGGATCTGTTTGCAAAAATAATAAATCTATAAATCCAGGACAGGAGGGATTTTTGGATTTATCTGCAGAAATAACAGATCCACAGATCCAGGAAAATTAGGACAAAGGTTATCCAAGTATAAAAAGGACAGAACCTTCCAGGTAAAAAGGTAATTTTAACTAAGGCCCCGGCATTAATTAACCTAAATTAGCTCCAAAATGCCTTTTTGGGCAAGCAATACAGACAATTGTTTTGCCAAACCCCAGGTTATGTGCAAGGCAACCTTGCAACCCAATACTGCTTAACACCGCCCTTAGGTGCCCTACCTTAGGAGCAAAAGGCCTGTGATTGTAATAAAAAGGGAAAAATGGCAATATTTGTAATACACCTGTAAAAAAGGATAAATTTAACAAAAATAACCATAATATATAAT